>JAOQGH010000002.1:4764618-4813068 GCA_025769975.1 Gallinago jamesoni | reverse complement strand
TTTCTTCCTACCCTGTGACTTTAACATTTGGTGGTGCTCAAGCACATTTTAAGCAAAAAAAAAAAAGTTGTATAGTTTTAATACATTCTAAAAAAGATTTTGTTTAGGTTATTAACCTTGATTGAATCATTCAGTTTATTACCTTTAGGAATTTATATTTTGGTGCTTTAAATCAAGTCTGTTTACTACAAAAATCATTTATAGGGATTTTAACAGATTCACATTTTATGGTGTTAAATCAGTTATACAGTAATAGCTCTACACAGCTCTTGGTGCTTAACCACATCAAACAGTTAAAAATAAATAAGCTGAATTATTACTTCATGGTGCCATTGCTTTAACAACTTCCAACCATTGCTATGTAGTCCAAATTACAGATAAATCTTTTAGAAAACCAATGAATTTTTTTCTCTAGATTTGTCATTACGTAAGAAATGAAGTTATTGGTAATGATGGCTGGAAGTTGTTTTTAAGCTGTAAATATATATTTTAAAAGCACTTTCTATTTTTAAAATTAACTTGAAATAGTATAGTATAAGGATCATATTGTCTAAGGTTTGTGCATACTCTACAGAAGAAATCATTTTATTCTTGCTGTGTAGAGTTCCGTATCGTTACAGCTGCAGTATGTATGCTAATAGCATATGTCATTGTTTATACACTTGCCCTTTTTCACTGAAGATTTTATGTTGCATATAAACAACAGTTATAAAATACAGAAGCATTTTATTATTTTCAAGAGAGTGTACAAACATGAGATTAGGAGATGTCAATATGTGTGTTGCTATTGGGAGTTCTGAATATGATTTGGTTTTTTAAAGGCAGCATTTGTTAGGATTTCTTTGAGCAATAAGTGCTAAGTCTCATCCGTTTGGAGCATTCTAAGTTAACATGACAACCAAATGTTCCTAATGCCTCAGGGGTAGGATTGTTTTGGGATGAAAAAGAATACCCCCTAGAGTTGCCTTATTCTATTCTGGAAAAAAAAAACAACAACCAACATTAATTTGGGGAAAATACAAAGGAAGTGTTGGAAAAGTAGGAAAATTCTAATATTTCACAGCAAATTTTTCATTAAGAATAACCAATCTGTAATATTCACCAGCTTTCGAAATTCAGTTTTTTTACAAAAAGATTTTGTAAATTTTTAAAGTGATTTATACATTTCATGTAGAAAGGGTTGTATTCTTCCTTCCAAACATATGAAATTTATGTTCTCCATTTCTGTTGAAAAGTGACATATCATGAAATGACTATTTGCTAAACCAGAGGAAAACCAGACACTCCATTGCTTCTAAATACTGTAGCATCCCACTCTTCTTTCTGATTCTCCTCTCCTATGTATTTCTTTTTAAAAAAAAACCTTATTTATTTATACAAATTACCAAATGACAATGTTAGCTAAGGATCGACCTCATCCTGCAACTTCTTCCATGAGAACAGCTCTGCGTAGCCATACCTGCCCAGTCAGAGCCAGGAGGAGCGCTCAAGCCAGGACTCCTCTCGTGACTGAGAGCTGCAGGATCAGGCCCCAGAGACGAAGCTGTACCTTAATTCTGCCTCGGAGTCCTCCCCGGCTGGGTAACCTGTAGGTATAACGAGGTCAGAGATTTTTCCAGTGTGAAAATATGCTAATAATATACTTGATAATATTGTAACGTAGTGGTGCTGTAACAGAGGAATATGAACTATCTAGATCTGCTTTATTTAAAAACCTAGACAAGGTGCTTTTTCCTTGAAAAGTTGAACTGTAAGCGCTATATTTACAGTTTTGGTACGAAAGGTACATAAATTGTATTTTTAACACATAGTGCCAGTTAGGACCTTGGTGCTACAAATGCTTAATTGCGGCTGTAGATCAATGAGGCTGTTCTCCTGTATCAATGCGTGGTGCATCACTCCTGTATCGCACCTCTGGTGTTTGCAGGAGCAAGGTCTGAAGCAGCGATCACTATCTAACGACCTTGGTTTCAATTCTACAGATTCCTGTCAAAATTAACAAAACCGTTGATGGCAGAGGATGGCTGAATTGAACCCATTCTCTGTATCTCACCTATTTTAAGTAAAATTTGTAAAAAACCGGGTATGCTGCAAATTTTAGTTCAAAGCTTAATATTAGTTCAAATAGAGGATATGAAGGGATTGTAAATAATAATAAAACAAAAACAATATTATGCCATCACTTTGTACCAGCAGTTTTATGCTTCTTGACTATGTAATATACAGTATACATCAAATCATTATGGTATTTTGTGTGCCTTAGATTTCCATTTTAAAACTTGTATATTTTTGGTGAGCCGAAGATTAGTAAGAATTCCAGCTGTCCCTACAGTAAGTAGTACTGTATGTTCTCTAGCTGTTCCGTTTGTGTATTTGCAATCTGAAAACCCTTGTCCAACACCATGATCCAACATTTCCAGAAAAAATTAGTTTATTGGTTTCACTGATAGTGCTGATAGCTTTAGTTTCTGTAATGCAAACCGAAAGATCATTTCTCATTCTACACAAAATTAATTAAGTTGCAGAGCCATCTCTTTACTTTTTAAAATGTTCAGATCATTGAAGTGGATCGTTTTTACTTGAATCTTACCCTAATGAACGCCCACATTTAAATTATGTATGATTGGCGACTTTGAGATCAAAATATTCCGTTGAAAAATCCAGCAGCTTCCCTTAAAGAAGTGAGAAACTGAAAAAGATGGATGTAAAAGGATCCCTCCAAACAGAGCCCCTGGCAAGTCACTGCTCGAGTGACTGCGCCAACAGACTTCCAGTAAGTCCAGGTCTACTTTTTTTTGAAATGGCAGTTTTAACAGAGAGAAGTATCTCTTCACATAATTAATGCTATTAACTGATAGGTGCTAAAGCTCGCGCTTACTACTTATTAAGTTTACTTACATGAGAAAAATACATCATCTATACAAAAAAAATATCATTGGCAGTGCTCTTTCCTGGACTGTCCATCACCAACCTGCTTTTTCAGCTTGTACAGAGGAGGCGGGTCACCCGGCCACTCACATTGCCTGCTGTGGCACGGAGCAGGTTGTGATTTGAGAAGCTAATATTTTCTGTTGCTATACTGCAGTCTAGAAAATGCAACTATTTACTGTTTTTACAACTGTGTGCTATTTATTGTAACACTTCAGAATATTTATCAGCCTTGTACACGAATTAGTTGTTTTGACTAAGGTTATCATTTTATAACAGTATTTGTCTCTTAAAATTTGCAGATCTGTGGGTCTGTCGCTTTCCTTTGCAGCCCACACAACCACTTGTAATTTGCTCTGACCCCTTAACAAAATCCTTCTGAGGATGGCCAGATCAGGAGCTGGCTGGAAAATGAAAGTAGCTGGCTAGGTCAGACCTGCTTATTTTACTTAGTTTCCAACAGCTGGCACTGTGCTTGGGAGGGAACCCAAAAAATGGATTCAGGCGTGGACTGGTGTCAGGGGGTGGTTGTCTTTTCATCCCTTCTCCCAGTACACTAGCAAAAACTGTCATGATCCAACATGGGACACCTCTGACTTCCCAGAAGAAATCCTCCTCGTCCCTTCACTCCAGGTCCAGTACCACCACTCCACCTTCACCCTGGAGGGAAGGAGTAGTGCTTTCTGCAGGCACCAGTTCTCTTTGACTCGCCGAGTCCCTGTTGAAGTTACTGTGGTCGTGCCCAGTTAAATAGTGAATTTTACTTCTGCAGTTTCTCTGCGCTTACTGATTTGTAACATGCTATTGTATTACTGAGAATAGAAAAAAAATATTTCTATAAATATTGTAGTCACAAGATCCAAAAAGCTTTTTAAGAACTTACAAGTACTTGTGACTTTCTAGCTGTAACAGTTGTATTCAGATTATTTTTTTAAGGACTTTCTAAGCTAACTTTTACTTAGAATAACTGCTGTTACAAGTCCTTATGTTACCTATGACAGTGCTTCTCTATACTTAGAACAGGAAATAACTGTAGAATCTTAAGCAACATTTTATGTTAAACATAGATAAATGACAGCTTCTTTAGTACTTAAGATTATTTGTAACATACAGCTGTTTGGGGTTTTTTTAAAGACCTTTTTAATATCATTGCAGTATTAGGCTAAATTTGGTGGGTTAAATTTGGGTTCTGTTTATGTTGCTGCAGCCCCATTGACTGCAATGTGCTCATTCATCAAGCTTTCATGCCGTTTCCATATCTGACTGGATGGACATGGGTGACAGCTGACCAAAGTCTGTGCTGACTCAGACCCTTGCAACCCTACCACAATTAACAGGTATTGCTAGGACAGATGGAGAGAGATTTGGAGTAAATGTACTTCTGGGTGAAAACAGACTTTATTGTTTGTAGCATGAGAAGTGACTTGAGGGCTAACTAAATGGCATGCCCACTTCTATACTTTGTATATGTAACAGCAGTTGCATTCAGGCAGTGTTGAACAAACTCTTTCAGGTCTGTTGTGGTCACTAAAATTCAGATTTAGGGTCTTTGTGACATACCATCCATAAAATTGTGGTTTACTTCTTGTGTGAAAGGTGTCTGCCCAACTGTGACCCGTGATGATGTGTGTGATCTGATCTTAACATGAGGAACAGTCCGATCACATTGGGACAGTCTGACTTTCTTCTCAATTTCATCAGGTGTTGATCTGACTTTCAGGAGGAAGTGCAGAGAGAATGTCTTTCCGTAAAATGAAACTGTAGAGAAAATTGTCATTGGTTATTGTGATACCACAGTACTGCGCTGTGATGTCTGTGCTACAGCGTTGTTTCTAAGCCGTAGGGATGTGTCACCATGGCACACAACTGTGGATGTATGTACAAATTCAGCTTTTTCCACAGTTCCTCTGGAGATGGTGATTTCTCCTTTATTCTCTGCCTGCATGCACTGGTTCAAGGAAAAGACCAAAGAGGGAGAGAGCTCGTGACCCTTCCTTTAATCTGTGTAGAAGAACAAGGGAGCGCTCGCTGGTGGGACGCGTGGCGTGAATAACTCACAGGCAAAGCTGTGAAGGTGCAGTTGGTGTCTGAGACAGCCTTCCCTGTACTCATGTTGTAGTTGCCAGGGTGCTTCTTCATATTGACACTTTTTTTTTGGTACATCGAACTTTAAATTTATAAGCTTTTTTATTTAGTCTTTGACAAATTTGTGTTCTCCTTTAATATAGAGCAGAGTGGCCAGTGTCAGAAGTCCCAGGATGTGGCTACTTAGTGGAAGAGTACAGACACTGGCTGCAGTGTCTTCTGTTTAGTCAATTTTCACAAGCTGTCTACGTGCTGCTCCAGTGTCTCGCTGCAAAATTATAATTACATAAAGGAGTTTTATTTGAGGTTTTCTCAAAGACCAAGGATTTCTGATAGCAGTGTTTCATCAGGCACCAGTATACATAGGGATTGCTCCTTCTAAAGAGCAGTTGAAAATATATTTTGTGTTTACTTTATTACTTCCCATTAAAACATTTTTGGTTATTTCAAAGGACTGAGTAAAACATCATGTTCAGTACTGT
The DNA here is from genome assembly GCA_025769975.1 of Gallinago jamesoni. Lineage (NCBI taxonomy): Eukaryota > Metazoa > Chordata > Aves > Charadriiformes > Scolopacidae > Gallinago > Gallinago jamesoni. The sequence continues at coordinate 4,807,573 of JAOQGH010000002.1, read as the reverse complement.
CATTTACATTCTTGACTAAATTATGAAGACTTAATTCTACCACGTCTCCTTGAAGAACACTTAATTTGGCTGGTGTTCCTGATTATGTATGGGCTTCTGCTCTGTACAGACAACAGTATATACTAGAGCCACCTTTCTCACTCCATGGTCTCTTTATGGATGGTCTGCTGTGGTTGGCTATTTTCACAGTCAGCGCTAGATCATGTTATAACCTGCTGCTGAATGCTTTAAACGCTTGTAGCTACTCCAGAAGTTCTTCCCATCCCTCTGCAGATCTGCTTCAGCACTCGGCATTAGCAGTATAGCTGTCAGCCGGCTTGAGAATTCCCTGCTGCTGCTTTGGATGTAATTCAGCCAATCTTCATCTCAGGAATATCATAATTTATTCTGCTTGTGACTCTTCCAAAATTGATTTATTTCAGTTATCTTTTATTCTAGATATGACAGTTCTAGGGTTCTTTTTTAACTTTCTGTTCTTTCACAGGGAGCCTAGGATATTGCAGTTGGATGTTTTTTTCATTCCAAGAAAGGGGGATAAGTCAGTATTTGTCACAATCAGTGTTTTATTACTTTTAAAATCAAATAATCAATTTTCCAGTTAATTTTTAGATTTCTTGATGTAATAATTGTACTCTGCTCTTACATCTGTAAGTAGCCAAACAAAAAAGACTTTGCAAGACTAGAAAACTGCTCGCACCCTGAGAAGGCAAAGTCATCCCCTCTTAGAGTACAGGATTTTTGCTTCTGTTGCTGGCACCTCTCTGGAATGCCCTTTTTTCTTCTGAGTGACTCTACCAGCTCTGCTCAAATCCTGACCTAAGACAGATGCTGCAGACCCTGCACAATTACAAGAGCAGGAGTGTTTCTTCTGATTTTGTCCCTGTGCAGACACCAGCCATAGTCCCTGTGAGAACCCAAGTATTGCAAAAGTGAAAGGCCTTAACTAACACAGAACTGCTTGGAAGAAAGAGTGGGACAATGGATTTTTCTTTTGTTCTTCCTCTAGCAGCAAGTGGAACTGATTGAGCTTGAGCAGAAAATAATTAAGCAGTTACTGTCTTTTATTGAAGGGTACGGGGGTGTCAGCATCACTGTTTTCCTCTTTCCAAGACATAAAGACTTGAGGATTCTTTTCTCAGTCCGATCTCCCAACTTATCATCCCTGCATTGTTGTGCAGTGTTTAACCCACATACTCCTAACTTCAGTTTTAAAAGATACAAGATGCTTCTCGATGCTGTATCCTTAGTTCTCCCCACAACAGTCTCTCTTCTACTGGACCATTATATATGTAACTTTTCCACATGTGCTTACGTTAACATGCTAGAATCTTCCAACAGCATACTTGCAGTGAACGTAAGACTGGGGTGCTAAACATAACGTGGAGGTGACCTGCTCTGTTTGGTGTGACTCAAAGCACGGTGCTGTTTCCAACACTTTGCATACCCTCCCAGCTTTCCTTATAGAGTCAGAGGACGCAGGTGTAGACCTCAAAAAAATCTACATGCATGAGGAGGACAGATTTGGCAGTTAATCTACAGAGAGTTGCCAGTTTGGAGTAGATGAACTATATTCCAAAGAAGTGCTGTTGCAGTGGAGCAAGGGAAATGCTAGTTTGATGTTCAGTATTGCAGTTGTTGCCACAGAACATTTTAATGCTGTTGTGGAAAGTTTTGTGACCTAATCAATATTTTACATGTATATCTGTATTTTTATTATAATATTGTAATGGAAAAGGGTCTAGGGTTTGGGAGTCATCTTAAAATAAGAATGAAGGCCCTGATTCTCATTTATACTACTGTCCTTTGCATCATGTTAAAAGGAGAAAGGGGCCCTAAATGGATGTCGGTTTAGCTTGCATCCTTCAGGGTATCCCATTACATGGATAATGGCATAAAAAGGTCAGTAGTATAAATCAAAACCGTTACCAAATGACTGATTTGTACAATCATCTGAAATCAATTTAATGATAGCCCTATTGTGTACATACTGGCCAGTAACATCCAGATTGTTCTTAGTTTAGAAATACAGGTTGAAAATAAACTGGCTTGGTTTTTATCAGGTTTGAAGTATTCACTTGTATTTGTTCTCCTTTTCCCAGCATTGTCTACAAAGAGAATGTGGTAAAAGATTTGTACCTCTAGGTAATGGCCTGGCCAGCAATCTCACAGCATTGCCAATAATGCTATTCCTAAACTTTGGTAGTTTTTCTCAAAATACTTGCTTCTTTTTATCATAACTTGATCCCTTCTACTTGATTATATAAAATGGGGTTGTGACAATCTACTGAACTCCATTCTTTTCTGACATTGATACCCAACAGGGTGTGCAGTGTTGTGTGATGTTGTCACACTGGGGTGAGTTTTGAGATGCAAAGCTAAAAGCCACCGCTTTCTGACTGCCCTAACTGTGGTGCTACTGGGCGATGAAAGCCCTGAGTGCTCGAGTCATGCAGAGCTTCCCTTGCTGCCAGGGGAAGCCTGACGTAAGCGTCAAGCCCCGCTACGTCGCAGTTATGAAATGCAACGCAATGCAAACTCCTCTTTCCAAAAAGTTTGAGGAAAAGGAAATATCTTTTCATTTTTAAATTCCTGAACTGCAGTGATACTGCAGAGCCTAATGAGGAACAGATTTTTTATTAACTTTGTGAATGCCAGTCTAATCCATGCAGCTCCAAAGGCAGCGTCCGAACTTCATGAATCTCTTGTCTTCAAAATGCAAAAAAGTAACTGTAGGCAAGAAAAACAAATGTGATATCCCAATACCAGTAAAAGAAAGCTGGTTCTAACCAATAAAAAGATTCAGACATTTCAGTCTTTAACAATTAATTATTCTACGATTATTTGTTCAGTTTGGAAGAGACAGCTCTTCATAATGTGACAATATCATACCAGGTCATAAATTTGCTGCCATAAGAAAGAACATTAATATGTAAAGACACACTGTACTGAAATGAATTCTTTCCTGCTTTGCAAAATCAAAAGATTAACAGTATGCCAAAGCAAAAAAAAAAAAAAGTCAGCATTTTCTTTCTTTCCTTCCTTCTTCTTTTCTCTCTGTCTTTCTTTGGGATGCATTTCATATTTATTTTTCAACTTTGAATTTGAGGTTTTGGATTATTTCCAGTTACAAACCTACTGTATTTGGATCTGGAACATAAAATTAGCTTCCTTAAACAAAAGATGATGTACAGGGAGAAAAAAATCAGAAAGAAAAAGCACTTCATTATGTCACAGTATTTACAGAAGAAAATATAAAAATTACTTCTTTTCTCAAAAAACCATTTGGGGCCTGATTCTTTCCTAGTATAACTAAGCATAGCTTCCCGAGGCTGGTGGAGCTGTGAGGAGTTACGCTAGCTGAGAAACTGAACCTTAAAATCTTCTTTGCAGACAAGGGAACCCTTACCAGCAGTACTTGAAGACTTGTGAGTTGTGACTGCATGTTACTTGAAAGATCTAATTAAGCTATGTTTTTTGGTGCAAGCAGTTGTTGTACATGATTTCATGTTTATGTAGCAAGATGCATTGAAATGTTGATACTAGTATTGAAACATACATGTAAAAATTGTTGTTGTGGAAATTGTCTGTTCTGTTCTATTTTTTCTTGTGTGTCTCATCTGTTTAGAACGTAAACTTTCTTTTTTTTTTTAATTGTCCTAACTGAATAAGGCTAAATGAATACTGTAATTGAAAATATATTTTAAATCTTGTCATGAGTTTTTAAAAAGACTATTACAAATTGTATCATTCCTGATTACACAGAACTTTGTGGGTGGTTTTAAATAAATTTTATACTTCTATTTTGCACTTAGTCGTCTAATTTTTCTTTCCTGCATTTTTCATGCATTCCTTCTTGTAAAATGCTTTGAGAAATAAAAGCAAGTTGTTTTCCCAATACAAACCAAACCAAAGTCATGTTGAAGTAAGTAAAGACTGAAAATTTAAGCCAGGAGAGCCTGCACCATACAGCTTCCAGTGAAGTTAATGCCCTGCTTTATAATACAGCGTATCATGCTACATATATCCTCCATTTAAAACTATTCGTGGCTTGAAAAGTAAAGGAATTAAAAAATTACTGATTCTAAAGCTAGAAATAGTCTCATCCTAGAGCCTCATCAGAGCTGTTCTGACAACAGCAAGGAGTTAACTCTCCTAAAAGAATTAGTCTTCAGATTCTGTTGTTTATATAATTCATCACCCTATTGTCAGTAAAAATCTTTTTCACGGTGGAGTAAGAAAATAATTGCTAATAAACGGATTTTCATTTTATGAGCCGTTTTCTCTGCAGAAATTTTGTTGTTGTCACTAATAAGCATTGCTACATGCAGAAATACATTTACGAATTAACTCAGCCCTATAGGGCCTACAGTAGGGTCACTCATGGTTTCTGCATTGTTAAAGGATGGACATCAATCCTTTGGCTCTCTGGTCCTTCCGTCAGTCTGTCCTTGCTTCCTGCAGGACTGCCCTGTCCCAGGCAGAGCTGTGTGGTGGGAGAAGCAGCCAGAGAAAATTCGGAACTACTGCTAGTTCTGACTGAAAAGGACAAAGTGTTTGTGTTTGTGAACACAGTGTCTTTTTTCCTACCAGCCCTGTCTGGCAGAGCAAGGTTACGGGAATCATTTACTGTTGCTTTTAATTCTCATCCAGTGGAAACAGTCCAGGTTTTACTTCAAATCAGAGGGTATGTTATTTTTCCTCAAGACAAACCAGACCTCAGTGCTAGTCTGCTTCACTGTGTGACATTTTACTGTAGAACAATACTAGACACAATTCCGGTTCTTTAGATCTGAAGAAAAGGAGGAAAAGTCCGTATTCGCTTCTTTTCCTTCTCTAGTAAGTGCAGTAGCTAAAGCTGCTGTTAAAATAATCTCCCAGGTAACTGGAATCTGCTAGAGGGCAGGAAAATGCTGCTGTTCTCAGGCTTCAGTAATTCCCTAGTAATAAACTGCATCATGTGGTACAGTGCATCTGGCTCCTGGGAGCTGAATGCAGTAATCCAACAGGAAGGCCTGTGCCCTCCTATGTTATTTGCTACTCTGTTAGAGGATAATCATTACTGGGTTTTGATAGCAACATCTCCCAGCTTGCTCCAGCCCTTCTCTAAACCATACTCTCAAATCTTTCAACAGAGCTATGCGTTCCACACTTTGATATTAGAGTCTGTAACCTATAGCACAGGTGTCTAAGAAAGTGTGTGGATTTTGAATGGCACTTTAAAGACTTGGGAAGAAACCCAGTAACATCATTATCGAGGGCGAGACATTGATGAAAAGCAACATTTTCCAGCTCCCTTTCAGGTACTGCCAGCCAACTGCATGCTGCCTCCCCGTCATTCCCACTGTTGCCAGTCCCACCTGTTCCCGGTCCGAGCTACATTCCTTCATACATTATGGAGCACATCACATAACGAGATCTCAAAACACAGCTTCACCTGTAGCTTGTGGGAACAAAACCAAACCCAATTTACCTGCCCTGGCACACCTGCAAGGTTGCCAACCCTGAGTTTATCTTGTAGAGCTCAACACCTGGAGGTGGTTTCAGTGCTTATATAAACTTACATAAATTAACAACCTATAAATTGGATGACTTATATAAATTAAGGTAATAGAATATTGAAGTAGTTGCATCAGTTGGTTGCTTTTAAATTCCTACAGATGTTACAGCCTTAAATTACAATATCTATTAAAATGACATTAACTGTTAACATTACAAGTTTACAAAGTACCTTTTCAGTCTTTCCTGGAGACAGCTGATCACCTGCCTGCTGAGGGGAAGCAGTGAAGGATCTTCTTGCTTTGTTTGCCTGCCTGTGTGGCTTTTGCTCTACTCATGAATTTTCTCTCTTTCTCTCTTCTGATTCTCTTCCCCATCTTCCCGTGGGGGGAGTGAGCGAGCGGCTGCGTGGTCCTCGCTGCCATCTGGGGACAAACCATGACAGCAAAATATAAACCTTTTTGCTAGTGCTACAGTTACACTTTTCTGCAGTGCTTTAATACCTGGTAAAGGCCATAGAATGGCAGGGTTTGACTGCTGTTGGATAATGCTAGTACTGATTACTGTTGTTATGTATTATTATACAATATTAGTTTGCATCTTCAAAAGGAGTATTAAATGAAACACAGGACTTTCTGCGAGTGCTCTACATCAGAACAAGCATCATATTCAAATGTAATTTAAACACAAGCAAGGCAGAGCTTCAATTAGTAGTGTTTTGGTTCAAAAAATTGCCTAGATAGATAGCCTGAAATAAAATAATTACCACCAAAACTCATCTGTGTTTTTAATCTAAGACACACTGGAAAAATATTTAAAATGTGGAAATGTAAACCCAGGTATTTCAGTTGGCTGGAGCACAATTCCTAAGATGCGTCTCTAATTCCCTGTCCAGTCTGCTTACTTCTGGATGCTCATGTGCTTTTATTATATATACCAGTTACATACAATTCTTGCAAATGTCAATGTCTTTTTACACAAGGCCAAAAATTACTTAAAATCCATACTATACCACACATACATCTCCGTTCATTCCTAACAGAACCGGGTAACACTTCTCTGCTGTTTGATTCTGAAGTCATCCTGAGTTGCTGCTGGAGGCATCACAACTTAGCCTTATTTTTCAGCTGAGAACAGTAAAACATTTGCCTGCTGTGGGTTAACAAGTCAGCAGTTCAGTTTCTTGTGACCACTTTGCTTTATGTGTAGACTCCTGTTCTTGCATGCTGATGACTGACTCCCTTTGCTTGAGGAATCCCTTCAGGGAAATAATGTACTAATCCCATGCTTCAGCAAGCAAATGCTTCTATGATAGATTCTAACTCACTTCCCCAGCAGCAGAAAGTCTTGTAAGGATTCATCTGGGTTACAGCTGCTACAAATTTTAAGGCTGAGATTCGTTGGGCTGTTGCAAATTATCCTGTTCTATGAGGGCAAGAAGCTGCAAGAGGTTCAGGTGTGCTACTGCTTAACAACCCTCCTTAAGGCTGTAGTTCTTGTGAGATCTGATAAACTATGTAGTCAAAAAAAAAAAAAAAAGAAAGAAAAGCCAAGAATGCTTTGCTGTAGAGTGCTCACCAACAAGCACAAGGCTCTAGGACCCCCAAGAGTACAGGCAAGTATTCCTTTTACATGTAATTTCTATTGCACCTGAGCATATACTAGAGTTGTCTCCTTTGCCCTTTTGCACTTAAAGAGGCGTTATCTGGGCCTGTTACTGTATACAGGAGTTCTCAAGGTGTTCCCTGCTCTTCCTGTAATTCTCAGTCTGTACAGTCCATGGTGAGTTAAGTCTGAATCTCTACGCTCAGCTGTACTGCACTGGGAATTATGCCTCCAGGGCCCTCGGCTCAGAGGTCTGTGCTCTGCCTTGGAAAGAGCCTAAATACTGCAGGCAGTAGCAGAAAGGAAATCGGTTCTCAGTTCTCAATCTCCTGCTTTTCAGACAATGCAGCTAAGATTCTAAAGGTGGTTGGGATTCTTTTTCCAATCTCTCTTCTTTATTGCCTGCCTATACAAGGGTATTAACTCAGTCTTTCATACAGCACGGCTACCCCAAGATTCTAAGGAAATAGGTAAGAAATCCTGTCCTGTATACATGATCAAATCTGATACACCCAGGAAAAAAGGGCCTTCCTAAAGGTACTGAGGACTTTCCTAAAGCACTTAAATACAAGTCAGCTTGGTTAAGAAGAAAGGAATCCTTAAAACCTATGCCCTTACACAGGGCAGCTCCTCTTTATCTTCCATGAATATGAGGAATGATCCAAACGTTCTAGCTCTCCTTAGACAAGAAGCCTCACATTAAACTAACATTCATAGTATTTTCTCCTTCAACCAGTATCAGGTAAGAGCTATCCTGTTCTCCCCTAACAACTCTGAGACTCAAGAGTAAGTGCTCAAGTAAGCACTTCTCATTAAAGTCAAATGTTAAATGGTTAAGCAAAACCAAGTCATAAAATTTGAAACCAAATCAGCCTGATTTTTAGTTCAGAAATTATTGTACTCTTAAAAGATAATCACATTTTCCAAAAGAACATTTCCCCCTTTTGCAAGAAATGTGTTTCTCTAAAATTTCACATCAACTATGATCATCCAAAACAATTTTCAAAAGGGTTTCTTTCTAATACATTGTAAGAATGTTTTTGTTGTTTATTTTAATTTTCAAGTGTCAAATGGGAGTATTCAGAAAGGGGAAAAAAAAGGGATTTTATACTTGGTTAGGAAAAGTTTAGTTGCTTGTATAAAATTACTGTGCCTGAGCATCGGTTCAACTGAATGAAAGCTGAGCTTTCATGGGCTTGGCAGAAGAATAGCTGTAAACAGCATGGACCCTGGAGACCTCTGTGTAGGGATGTGAGTTCAGAACTGAAATAGGAATGTTTTCAGAAGTTACCTCACTAGTGGTGAGTCGCCCCATTAACAGGGCACCGAGATGGTATTTAGCTTACGTTTCAGCTCAGCACCACTGACAATCTGTTCACTCTTCCATTTACCTTAGAATAACCTCTAAGTTATTAGCAGAAACATGGTAAGAGAGGTTTTTTTTCTTATTTTTACAAAATATATCTGTCTTGAATCTAGCCTGTGTTCCAAATTTTTTAGCTGAAGATTTTTATATATCACCTCAGCTTTTTTTTTTTAATTATAACTAGAGAGGCTGTGGAAGGCTTAATGCCATAACTGCAGCCAACAACTACAGTTCAGGTAACAGCAAGGCTCCATTTAATAGCACGCATCTGTTCTGCACTGCCACTACCAACCACTGCCTGCACTAAAGCACTTCTGTTAGAACAGACCTTCATCACTTCCATCTAAAGAGTCCTCTCCCTTTCAGTCCAGCTGCCACGGTGGGCAGCACTGTCCTCTTAACAGACTATTTTGTCTATATATTTTCTACCTGATTTCAAATCCTTTTCTAAAAATGCTACTGTTTCTCTAAATATTTTTATTTGTTCATAAATCAACTTTAGACATGACTATGTTAGGATGGGAGCTTTCAGTATTCTGTCAGCACTCTTCAGAACTAAGCCAGCCTTTTTATATAACCTTTGTCATATCCCCCTTAGCCATCCCAGTTACAATTATAAACCTTTTGTGAAATATACTGCGATACTATTTATGTGGACTATATCATACACAATGCAGCTGTGGAGTTTTGAGAAGTTCATTCTACCTTTTAAATCACTCTAAACCTATAGAGACCTTTAAAGCTTATCTGAGAGTTAATTTTTGGTACTTGTGATGGAGTTCACTGGGGTTCCTCAGTGAAGGCACGCCTTAGCCCCCCTGCACTGCCATTCCTTAGCACCAGGAGTAGTGCCAGATATTCAACTAAGGCTAAATTAGAGCTATGAACACCTACCAGTCCTAATAAGGAGGGTTTTTTCTACGCCAGGGAAAGACATTCATTCCATTTGCCTTCTAAATTCAGTGTAAATAAATACTGTACAACTTCCTGAGATCAAAGTGGGATTAAATGCTGTATTTAATCTGCATAAACTACAGCAAAATGCAGAAACCCTTGAGTTCGAGATGTGAGCAATGCGAATACCAGAGGTAGTAAAATGAGCTGTACCAAGGCCAATCCCCTAATAATTTCACTGGGTGAAACCTCTGCACATAACACCAATGCAGACAGCTGTGCGATGCTGGAAAATATTCTAGGATACAGCCCTCACGGACACAGAATCAAACTTGAATTTAGGAAGCACCAACTTTTTGTCAAATACATTTATCCCTAATTTAAATTTAAAGGAATAGTTACAAATGCATCTAGTCTTACAAACATATACAACAGATTAGAGACATGACAGAAATTCAGTATTTAGGGGAGGCACAGACTGTACTGCCCCTTCTCTGTACTGTAAGACTGCAATTGTTTAACCATGGATGGTATATGTCCTGATTAAAATCTACAAACAACCTGTTCAGTAAAGGTTCTTATGTAAAAATTATAGAAATGGGACCTTCATCAGAGTAGGATCTCCAACTACTTTTGCAAGATCAATAAATGCTAACCAAGAGGTAAGATTCTCTTCTGAGCTCCCTGAAAGCACGATCTTAAGCCATTTTACTGAATCACTACCAAATTCCTGAAACAGAGAACTTTACCAGTTAAATACATTGTATGTGATGTTCGTAGATCACAGAACACCCCAGGCTGGAGGGGGCTTCAAGAGATCATCTGGTTCCACCTTTTGTGGAAAAGGAAGCCTGGATGAGATGATCTGGCACCCTCTCCAGTTGCACCTGGAAAACCTCCAGTGAAAGGGACCCCACCACATCCCTGGGGAGGTTCTTCTAGGGATTGATTGTTCTCACTAGAAAAGATTTCTTTCTTATATGAAGATTAAAAATTTTCCCTGTGTTCCTGGTACATATTAGCATCAAAATAATATTTGTTTGATTTATGCCAGGGCACTTATATACTAATTCAAACTTTGTCAGAAGTCCATTCTCAACCCATCTAATTTTGTCCCAATATAGTAGACCATAAAAGCCTTTCCTTCCTCACCCTATGACTCAAACAAACAAACGAACGTATGTTATTTGCAACCTGCTACCTGATCAGGTTGATTTAACTCTGTGATGTGTCTCCTATGTTCTCGAGGGGTCTGATTAGTTCAGAAACAATTTTGTCCAATACTCTGTATAGCACTATGTAATAAACTTATGGTACTGAATATGTCAAGAGTTTGGGAAAGTGTACCACTGAAATTTTTGTGCAAGAAGGAAACTCTGGTAATTGGCTCAGAAGCTTACATGCTGCAGCTGGCTCCTACAATTTTCGTATCAAAAAACCCATTAACTGAACTGTTGTCATCACGTATCCCTGGAGATCTAGAAAGGTAAAAATGTGGTTGCATCTCTTGAATGATCTCTTCTGACCTTCTGAAGAGAACACATAAATAAACCCATCAACAGCTACAAAGAGCAGGTTCCAATAACATCTGTAGACCTGAAAGTTAGTTCAGGAATTGAGCAGGATGCACAGAAATGTATCTCCAACAACAATATGAAAAAAACCATAATACAATGATCTTTCATAATTAGAGTTGTTACAGCATCAAAACAGAGTAAAATAAACAACTCCCTGTAATTGGCAAAGCTGTTACTTTTAGCTGGACAGATACAATATGACCAGCTACTAAACATTACTAGTTTTCTGTGCAGTAGCTTCATGTTAGGTATGAAACACTAATTTCATGTCTTCTCAAATGTACAGATCGTCAAAACTATGTTTATTCGAAGACTACCATTCTATGATTCTGTAATTTCTTCTTCAATTAATTCCCCTAAATACATTGTATGAATACAGCTAAATCTGTTTCTCGTTTTCTCCAACCAAAAATAAGACTCTTCCACATTTTCTTCTCCATTTTTCTTTCACAGCAGACGCCTACGACACCTCAGATTAGTTTTGTTTTACCTGATGCAGGAAACACAACAGTACCTCTGTGGCTGCTGTACAGTGATTTGTGTACACTGTACAGTGTACAAGTGTTTGATAAGTGCTTAATTTTTGCATAAAGGACACTATATAACAGGTGTTCAATGGATAGTGATTTATTAAAGAGTAATAGTGAAGCCATCTGTGCTTGTGTAAGTAACAGGGGAACCTGCCTCTGAAGCACACAGCTACCATTTCCTTACAACCAGCCTTACCCATGTTCTCATTTTCAAGAGAAGAATAAGCATTATAACAGTTTCTTGTTTCACTTTATTTCAAAAACAAGATGTCTACTTTTTGAAGGCTATGAGCTATAATTTAAAGGTGCTTCTTAAGAGAATGACAAATATTACTTGCAGCTGATACCCAGTCACTCCTTTTCAATTGCAAAACCTCTGCAGCACACTTTTCTTTCGTGGTAAGTTTATGATACAGTCACTGTTATGAGACAGCTTAGGGGCACTTTGACAACAGTAAAGATTCGTGTAATGACAAATGCGATTATTTTTCTGCTGCTTCAACATCTCAGGGATCTGAAGTTGGAATAATTATTCAGCTTCACTAAGGGCAAATGTATTTGTATCTCTGAAATGAATTACAAGGGTGGGTTTTTTTCTTTCTCAGCTGAACGTGAGATACTGCACCAAACCACTAATACAAAGTGCCAAATACTGATACAGACAAAAATGAGTGCAGGTCCCCATTTTATACCATATGTAGAAACACTACAAACTCATATTCCTTGAGCTAATGGAGAAACTCTTCTATCTCAAAGCAAGTCATATGCTAGCTTTTTTAACACCCAGTGTGTTCACTGGAGACCTGTTCTACCTACTCCTCAGTCTGCACTCCACCTGCACCCAGTATCAAGATCTGCGTGCTTCTAATTGCTGCTTCAGTGTTTAGACTTTTTAGTGTATCAGCTGTTGCTTCTACAGCGCTGAATCAGTAATGCTGGGTGCTGTTATGGCAGTGGAAAATGTATTTATTTCTATGATTGTGTGTAAAAGAAGTGGTGTTTCTGAGAGGTCTTTTAGTCACAGATCCTTAAAAAAAACCCAAACAAACCAGAAAATGGTTAGTTTTAAACCTTTTAAAGAGTATTTCATCAAGCACGAAACGAGCCTCTGTTCAAAGGGGATTTCCAGAAAAGCTCTGTTTAGTAGAGAGCGTGTACGCCACTGTGGAAGATGCCATAGATCAACTTCACATGTCTACTGAACAGTGGCAGGCAGCTGAGACCCGAAGGCCAGAGATCTGAAATATGAACTATCTGCACCATGAGATTTTCTACTATGTAGCATCTCCTGATACCAAAGTTCTTTTCTCTGCACTCTTCCATTCATGTTTGTTAAATGTACTGACTGTACCAAAATACATATGATGTTGATTATAAACTCTAAAAATTTTAATTTCTCTCCACAGTATCCCCAGCTTGTTCTTAACTCCTGTAACCACCAAGAAGGCTGAAAGCAGGATATGCTTTACAGTTTTTGCATTCTAATTTGTATCTTCTTCTCAACATGCCTTGGTAACAACATTTTAAGGTAACTTGTAGAAATGTACCTTTCAGACTGCTGCCCCTACATCAATTTTGGATTAAGGTACTTAAAAGACACTTAGGGCGCCTAGAGTTATTTTAAGAAACAAGACTACAAGTGCTCACATTTTTTTCACTGCGATTTCCAGTTAACCTGTTCTTCATCAAAACAGCATGTTTATCTTGAAAAGAGGATAGGGAGGCCTAAAGAATTCAAAAGGAGTCATTAGTCTGCAATAAATGGCAGTGGCAAAATTTGCCAGCTAATGGTAGCAATTTGTACATGGAGAGGAGAAACTAAACAAAGTAATGTTGTACTTGAGGTACAGGAAATCAGGCTTGTGGTTTCCTATGAGCTTCTAGGGCCTTCTTTGAAAGCATCACTAAGAGTCATGCATACTCTGATAAAAAGCCCCTGGGCCAAATGACTGAAGAACAGAGCTACTTCGTAACATTTGGACATTCATTGACAATTACTTTACTTCTTTAATACAATTTTGCTGCTGTCCTTTTCATTTATAGCATGGGAGGGAGCCCTCTTACCTTTTTAGCCCCTGATCTTATTTCCAGGTTAAAGAGTACAGATTCTGCTTGTCAACCAACTGAGCTGGAGTTATATATGACCAAGGTTTAAAATGTGTAAACTTAAAAATGAAGAACTATGTTTATCAGTGTAAAACACCCAAACACTCATATAATTTCCACTATTTTTTGAAGGGCTAAGGCAAATCTACCCATCTTTGTATACTACTGAGTACCAAATGCTGACAGAAATTTAACTTCACTTGGTGGTCTCCATCTTCATTCTCTGATTGCCCTCCCACAACATACTCCAGCCAGCCCACTGCAAGCAAAAGCTTAATGTTATTGCCTCTCAAGATGATTTTATTCCATTGTTAACTTTGGTTTTAATGACAATAAAACGCTCCAAAGTCCTGTTTTCACAGTGTGTATTGTTAACTTTACTCTCAAATGTTAAGTACTATTCCATGAGTGTATTTCACCTCAAAGCAAACTTGTTTAAAAAAACTATTTTAAAGGATGGAAGCCTGTTCACAACATCATCATAAGACTGAAATTACTGTTGCCCATGAACTGCTGAATTACTTACTGCAATCGCATCTGGCTGCAATCTCTGTTTCAAAGCGACTTTAGTGCTTTGATGAGTCCCTCTGCTGAGTCTGCTCTCCCTTCACCTCAGATGATCCTGATCCTGTTGTCCTACCACTCCCACATCAGCCTGAACGCTTGTGTGCATAAAATCAGCTCTCAGGGCCTCACGCGTGGCTTCACCTCAGGCTGAGGGCTGTTTCCGACAGCGGCAACACAGCCATAAAAAAGTGCCTGACAAGTACCCAGACCGAATCGTTTGTGTGGCGGGGGAGAGCCTCGAACGGCGGCGGGAGCAAAGTACTGAAAGGGAGGCCGTGGCGGCCGCGCCAAACTGCAAGATGGCGGCCGACCCAGCCCTCCCTGCCGCCGCCAAGATGGCGGCGGGAACCCCTCCTCTCTCTGCACGCGGCCGCCGTTACGTCATCAGCGCGCGACGCCCCCGTAGGGGGGTGCCGGCGCCTGCGCGGTGCGGACGGCGCTGGGTGCGGGAGGCTCGGAGGGGCCGGCGATGGCTCCGGCGAGGCGCCGCTCAGGTACCGGCGGCGGAAGGGGCCCGGCCGGGGGCGCGGTGGCTCTGGTGGAGCTTGGGGTGAAGGGTGAGGGGGAGCAGGGTGGGCCCGCGTTGTTGGCCGGGGACGGCGGGAGGAGGATGAGGAGGAGGGGCGGGTGGCGGCGGCGGCGGCCTGGCCGCGGCGGGGGGCGGGGAGGTGCCTGTTTCCCGCCCGCCCGGCCTGCCGCCACCGGGCCGGGAGGAAGGCCCGACACCCACCCGCCGCCTCCTCGCTTCCTTTCCTCGCTCCTTGACGGCCGGGCCCGGTGTGGCGGCGGGTATTTGAGGCTGCGCGCAAAAAAAAAAACCCCAACAAAACAAAACCCAAAGTGCAAAAAAATAAATTAAAAAAAGAGGGGTTTTAGCCGTGCTGAGGCGGGAGTTCAAGTCGTTTTTTAAACTAACCGTTGCGGGGAAGGCGAGGGGCAGGAGGCGGCGGGCGGCCCGGCCGCCTTGGCGCGGGGAGCAGCGTGCCCTTGTGCGGGGAGAGGGGGCCGCGGCCTACCCGCAGCCCTGGAAAAAAAAGCAGTTAATAACGGTAACGATGATAATAATAATCAACTACAAGTTCTTCCTTTTGCAGGGTCGCCTTTCCCTTAGTCGTCGCGGGACCCCCGAATAGATTTTTTTGCGTGTAACTAGCGTCGGCCCCATTGTTAAAGACGGGGAGGGTGGAGGTGGTGCCTCAGGAAAATGTGATAACTTGTCTTGCAACTTTCTTTTTGTGTTTCCCGCTTCCCGTGCGTGTGGCCCACCAGGTTTAGGGGTGTAAAGATAATCTTTCAGTCTTTCGACACTCTTTTTTTTTTTTACCTTTTTTATTTATTTTTTTCTTTTGACCCAGAATTAAAATAGCCCGATGGTGTATGTTTCAAAGATTGTAGCTGCACTTTATTTTAATAGATTACAGTTATAGAAGATAAACACCCGGGAGATTTTGCCTTTCACCATGGCTCAGTTTGGAGGACAGAAGAATCCCCCTTGGGCTACTCAGTTTACAGCCACTGCAGTATCTCAGCCAGGTCAGTTTACATATCACTTAATGTTTGAACTCTGACATCTAGTAGATTTGGAGATTCTGTGGTTGGGTATGCAGTTAAGAGTGGTACCATGCTAATTAACTTTTTTGAATTCTGTTTAAATGGTTTGAGTTGAGAGACTGTCACACAATAGAGATATTAAAGATTGTTGCCTAATACTAGCTCTTGGGTTGGACTTTTTTTAAAGGGGTGCGAAGTAAAATCCCAGGTGAATTTTTATCAATTCTCGTGGTCAGTAAACAAGATATTAAGTTACTTGTATCCAAAGACATATAAATCAGATCAATGCAATTTGATGAAACTTGATCTAGTAATATGTACTTGATTAAGTAATAACAGCTCTAATAAGACATTACAGATTTTTTTAAGTGCTATCTGAGTTTCATTTCCCGGGCAGCCTAAATCAATGTCTATGAAGTATTTTGCGTTTACTAATATATTGGATATAGTGTACATAGTGAAGAAATCTCTGAAATTTGCTGCTTGGGTAGGGAGGGGGGGTACTTTTTTTTTTTTTTTTTAATGCCAAGTTAGAACTCAAGGATCCCTATAACCAAAAGTACCACCCTGATAATGATTTTTCCTTTGATTTAGCTAAGAAGCCTTATATAATTGCAGACTGGCATATTTAAAAACCTAGCTGCTAGGTTTTCATGTTTCACATTGTTTTGTAGCATGAAAGGTCTTGACACAAGAGTGTGAAGTTTGCTGTGTGGCGGATCTTTGTGCTTCCATTTCCAGTTCTGGGCTGCCTTTTTTTCTTTTCTTAATACAAAGTGTTTCCTAAACAATGTAGTTTCATTGTCTGGTGTGAAAAGGCTTCAACAAAGCTGTGGTACGTTGAGGAATCAGGATGTCAAAATGTGAGGGTAGGCAGTAACCTTGCTGAAGACATGTATTTCTAAAGAGTTGCATGGTTTTTACAGTTGTCCTTTGCGACTTCGATAGGAGGTTTGAATGACATACCTCCTGTGCCTCGGGGCTTAGGAAAAGTTGGGAATGCCTGCCATTCTTTGGAGGCACATGTCTTGAGGATGGGGGGAAGAACAAATCTTTCTCTTGACTCAGTTTTCTTTCCCAAAATGACTCCTCCATCTCCAGTTTTTCCTTTCCTTTCTCCTGCTTTTCCACTGGTCCAACCTGAGTCTTGGGAAGAAGGGAGACACAAACTTTGCTTTCAATTCTTGTGTCTGACTGGGTGATACCTTGGCGTGATCAAAGGATGGCAGCATCTGGGCTGTTCTTGGTACATTGGCTGATGTGATGGCTAGTGTGTCAAAAACAGTGGTGGGAGACCGAGGGCCAGCTCCATGCCCTGTTTCAGAGGGAAAGCTGTGTGAAACCTGCTGAAGGGAAGGAGCTGACAGCCATCTTAGACCTCACTGAGGTAGGACCAGAAGGGGGCCCTGGAGAAGATGTGGATGGAGCAAGGGCACTAGAAGCCCACCCCAAATTCTTACCTATTTTCCTGTTCCTAAGACTCTGCCTTTGGTTAGCCTACTTCTGAGCCTCTTTAATTTAAGTGCCACATTTAATTGGGGTAGGGCTAGTCACCGTCAGTTGCTGTGAGTTTTTTCATGTACTCAGGACGGTATCTCCAGGGAGTTTTATCTGTTCATCTGATCCAGCATCACCTGACTCAGACATGAGAGCCATTAAAGACTAACATTTGGTTCCAGTTTTGCCTTCCTACTGTTCTAGTGCCCCCCTTCACACTGCCCTTCTTCTCTCCAGTATTTCTTGAAGGTATTTATCTCCCTGCATCCTTCTGTGCAATCCTTTCCTATTCCTACTGCAATACACAATCTCTCTGTCTGTGTCGTCTTCCCTGTCTCTGCTATTCATTCCAGTGCCTTGGGTTTTTCCACCCAACTGCTGTTTTTGTACCTGTGTACATTGTCCCCTGTTTTTTTTTGTTGTTGTTGTTGTTTTGGTTTGGTTTTTTATTTTTTTTTTTATTGGCAGTGCTGTTTTATAGTACAGAGCACAGAAACTTCTTTTGAGAGGTATGCAGTGCTCTTTGGCCCTGCTGAGGGCTGGAGAACAGCATTTAGTGTTGAGCTGCAGCTAGGTAGCCATCTTTCAACGTGAAGCTGTGAGTGTCCTGCCAGGTTGCTTGCCCGATGAAGAGCGAGAGATGCTGTCAGTGCTCAGTCATGCTGACCAGCGAGCACTGCTCCTCACCTGTACTCAAAAAGTCATTACAGATTGGCTTATTCTTGTGAAGCTCAATGTTTATTACTGGATTTAAAAGAACTACAATTACCAAACTCTTGCGTGTTTTCAGAGGATTGGCAAAAGGTGTTAGACGTATTTATGAATACCATCTGCTTTTATACAAGTGTCATGTTCCTTCTCCAAAGCATCAGGGTGCTTGGGCATGGGGGAAAGATATCTTGAGTTTTTTAACACAAGCAACACAATGTATTGCTTTTTCCTAAACTATTGTCAAACCTGGTGAGTAATGGTGTTAGAAACCCAGTTTGACAATTGCCAAAAAGTAATTTCAGGTGTGTGGGGGGGGTGTTTGTTTTTTTTTTGTGGTTGGTTTTTTTTGTGTATTGTTGACTTGGATGCTGTCTTGGCCATCCCTGGTGAAGAATAACTATATGAGTTAAGGTGTGACACTGTTAAAGTAGTTGTAGAGTGACATGCTGTGTAATGAAGGGTTCCTGGGATCCCTTTGGGATACCTTAATAATTACTGTCTGTGCCTGTGGTATTGGGAGAGAGATAGGTAATTCCAGGTGCCATCTATGTGTGAAGAGAGATTCCTACTTTTAATACAGTGAAATTGTTCCTCTACTTCTCTTGTGGTTTTGTGTATCACATGACTAAAACCAGAATAAACTTCCTGCTGTGCCAGTTAAGCATTGTCAAAGCATAACTTAAATCATGCCTACAACAGAAAACTAAAGTTCAAGAAATTGAAAATTGAAAAATTCCTAGATAGCACAGTTTGCTTTTTGCAAGTACTCTTTATACTTTTAATTTGTGTAATGATATGTGAGTTACTGAAATGCCTGCAAAGGAGAATCCCCTCCTGTTCTATCAGCTATTAATTTTTGACGTGTCTTTGGTATCACAGCGCTTGGCATATGCTGTTTTCAGGGTTAAGATTTGTGGTTGCATGTGAAGCCCATTTTTGTAGAACTGTAGTTAAGGGGGAGTCCTAGCTATGCTGTGTTCTGGCTGATAAATCTTGGTACAGCAAAGACAGCAACACTACATTACATTAGAGCGAAGAACAGGGTACCTGATGAAAGCAGAAGTGCCTGAAGCTCAGAATCTTGCTATTGCCCAGTGAGGTGACTAAAGAAAAGTGTACAAATAGGGCAAGCATGTAGTGGATCTCGGAGCCACTGATAAATAGCTGATCCACAATTTGTTGGCTTGCTGTAAACAGATGTCCTGTGGCAAATACACCGAGCCTACTTTATATTGTATGCCTGTTAAATGGATATAGTTTTTTTTTTTTTAGTAGGTTGTATAGCATTTATGTTGCAAGCATGTTAAGACTGAAGAAACTTTAAAAACCCAAGGACCCAACCTTACAGTTTCTAACAACTGTGAAAAGTGTCCAAAGCCCTGGATAAGGTACTCCTCTGCTGTAATCCTAATAAATCTACATCACTTACCAAGCAGTTTTAAGTAGCTACATACTTTGAAAATGTTTCCCTAACCTTAAAGGGTCTCTGGAGTTCAGAAGAAACAAGAGGGACTAATTTTTATTTGCCACAACAGAAAAGTCTGTTACCTCGAAAGATGCTTGAGCTGCAGCCTAGGATGCCAGTTTCTATCCAAGCCCTTTTGGAAGGCTATGCCATGCAGTATTTGGTGTGAGTGGAAGTTGCTTAGACTGCATTTGAAGAAAGGCATCTCCATCACTGTACTTACTGAGATAATTACAAAAAAACCTCTAGTAATACAAACACAGTCTCCTGTTTAATCAGAGCCTGTTTGACGGAGATGAGCACATGAATGAAAGGTAGTCAAATTAAACTCCTGGAATACTTCAGGGCAAATCCGTAAGAACAAGATACAGCTTTGAAAACTTGTTACTACAGGTGTTAGCCTGTGAGGGTATCTCAGCAGTCTTTTGTCTTTGCCCAGTTTTTGTAAGTTGATCTGTGCTGATCTAGATGACATGATACCAAGTGAATATTAAATGCTTGTAAAGTGATGGTAGAAGTGGCAGAAAATTAATTTATTTGTTTTTCTTAATGGAGAAAATGGAACAAGAGTCTTAGGGTGGGCTGGGAATTGTTGGAGATAATTACGGTTTATGCTGGAAGGGAAATGATCATAGTGGAAACTGAAGAGAGCAGTAACCCCAAGATCTGGTTTGGGGAGCGAGCATGTTAATATTTTTGCCGGTCTCCTTGGTACAAAAAATAAAGAGAGAACTTGTGAAACTTGTTTGATGATACTTCCCAACGCCATCCCCCTGTGTTGGTACAACATTGGAATAGAACAGTAGACTGACTGCCGATAGCTAGTGTAGTCAAACACATTAAAAGATAATAGCGTGAAGTGGATTTATGCACCAACAAGAATTTCTGCTCAGCATGTGGAAATAAGAGGAGAAAGATTAATGCATTGGTCATTTGCTTTGAGTGAGCCAGCAAAGCAGTGCAGCCAGAAAAAGTGACGGTTGTACCAGCATGTATCAGTAAAGCATTTTCACTAGATGTAAAGGTCTGGTTAAGGTGTTACGTGAGGCATTGGTGAGGTTCCAGATGAGTGTGCCTCTGCGTGGTGAAAAACATGCATTCGAATTGGAGCTGATGGACAAGCAGGAGGCAAGAGGATCAAGAGAATGGAGGGTCTGTCAGAGGAGAAGCCCCAGATGTGGCTTGCTTGGCTTCTAAAGAATCAAATGTTGGAATTACCCAGAGGAAAATATCATGTAATATTGGAAATAGTGTAGTTTTGCTGTACTTTAGAATGCTTGATTTTACTGTAAAAATACCTTGCTAAAATGTTGTTTCTTCTTGGAATACTTATGTGACAATATTTGCAGTTCATCTTGATGATGATTATTTTCACTGTTGCTTCCATATTGCATTCATATTTCATTCCAAAACTGTAAGATGATCACTGCTATCACCTTGTTTTCTGAAGACTACTCCGCTGGAAAGAAGAGTGTGATAGAGGGGATTACCTCATTCAGGATCTGTTGAGTTGGTTACGGTATTTTTTTGTGCTGTTTGTATGGTGGTCATCACCAGCTACAAGCAATCTCTTACTGCGTCCCTGGGTCAGGAATGGCAGCTTCATTTCTGATCCATAAGAATGGTGTGGAGCACAAACTCTGCAGGAAGAATGTTGTAAATCTGGTCTTCATTGTGCCTCTTTAATAGCTTTGCAAGAGAAAGAAACCCTCTTCAAGTTGAATGCCCTTCAGTTCTAAAGGTGGCTGGCTGACCTGTTTTTGCTGGCAATATGTTTCACTGCTGAGTTTCTCTTTGGTTTTATTTAAACATGTGGACTAGACTGATAGCTTAATGAAGTGATATTGGATCATGCAGCTGCAGATAAGTTGTTTTTTTTTTAAACTTCTGGCAAAGAGGGAGGAGGTTGCCAGATATGTTTGCAGTTCTTCCCTCAGATTTGCATTGTGCAGGGCTCTGTGTCCCTAAAAGTTCTGTCCATAAGGCTTAAGTATACCTTGTTCTGAATTATCGCATGCATAAGATGCATAGCATGTGGGTGGGTGGATGGATGGATGGATGGTCGGTCCTCATGATTTGCTTTATCTTCTGTAGTGAATTAAAAGCTGATATGACAATAAAATAAACTAATCTTTCCTTCTGGGCAGCAAAAACGCTTCCTAATAAGAGCGGGAGAGAGCTCAACTTGGTCCCTTTATACATGGGGACCAGTTAAACTCCCTGTTGTTAGAAGGACATTCCATCTCTACCAGCCCCCACATCTACAAAATCCAGCTCTGAGGGGGACAAAGACAGCACTGAGTCAAGTGAAGCCTTGTGTGTTTTCAGAGGACGTGTTCCATAAGCCTCTGTTTCATAGCTGCTATTACAGTAAAGATTTGTCTTGCTCTCAGATAGAATGAAACTAGTTAATTAATGTACAGAACAGAACAACAATTTATCTGGCTTATCCAAAACCTGAAATATGTTCAAGAAAGAATACAGTGGGTGTATGTGTTGGGGGTTGGCGCAGATGGGGAGGACAACTACTAGAGCTCTAAAATCACAAGCAACTAGAGAAGGAAATTAAGTATGTAACTCTGCTGTGGTGTGCTATTTGTCAGTGAATTTAGAAGAGAGGCCAGTGAGGCGTGATCCTTTATTTATCTTGAATTTTGGAATTGGATTGATCTACTTTGTGAGCTTGACTGGGGAATGAAGCATCACATGCTCTGTCTAGCACAACTGTGGGAAACCTCAGCTGTTTAAAGTTGCTTAGTGCTTATTGTGTGTGTTCTCTTTTCAGCTGCTCTGGGCGTACAGCAGCCTTCGCTGCTTGGAGCCTCTCCTACAATATACACCCAGCAGACGGCGTTGGCAGCAGCAGGCCTTACCACACAAACACCAACCAACTATCAGCTCACCCAGACAGCTGCATTACAGCAGCAAGCTGCAGCTGCAGCAGCTGCCTTACAGCAGGTAAAGGGAGCATTTGCTGTTGACTATCTGAACGTTAACAAATTAAAACAGTGGCTTTGTAAAGCTAAAGTGTCCAGGAGAAAAGCACAGTGGAAAATGGCGAACATTGCAGTATAAATCTCTTTGAAAAACAGTGGGATTTTAGGTCTGCAGCTATCGATAGTTGTATTAACCTGTCAAGGTGAGAATTTTGGCCATGGAGGCTATGAATTTTAGGTATGGAAAGCCTTTTGGGAAAAGGAGTTTTGCTGCAACTAAACTGAGAATCTCAAGTGTCAAGTATCTTCCATCACTACATGTATCCTTAATAGCATTTTGCATGATTTCATACAGTGCCGTAGATACCATATGTGTGTCAAGCTTAACAAAAGTTGCTGATTTTAGCTAGGAAGAGTACAGCAGACACCACTTAAAGTATAGAATATTTGTTATGAAAGTAATATATGTTGATACTGTTAGTTATGTTTTCTATTAGAACTGTTAAATGTGAATAGTTTCTGTCTAAAACTTGCTTAGCAGATAACTTGTATTTGCTATTATCGAGGTAATAATACTTCCTGTTTATGAGATATTTTGCTTTTATCTGTTTCAGCAATATTCACAACCTCAGCAGACTCTCTATAGTGTACAGCAACAGGTTTGTCTGATTCTTACTGTGTACATCACAAATAACTTTAAAAATTATGTTGGTTGTGTGCCTTATAGGATTTGTCTCTGAAACCATCCTTGTGTGGGAAGTTGTTAAAGAAACTAAGTAATTTTTTTTTGTAGTGAAAGAGAGCTTGAAGTTTGTAAACTTGGAGAGATGTATCCAGAATGGAAGCCTGCCTACCTTCATTCAAAAAGGAAATTTAAAAATACATACTATTCCATGTGTACATGCTTCCTGCTAAACTTTGCTCCTAACAGGGCTGTGTATTTTAACTGGAAAGATGGAAAAATTTAGCTGGAAAGATGCTGTCCAAAAAAAATTCCCCTTCACGTTTTTTTAATGATCTTTGAACTTAACAGGATTTTGAAAAAGAACGATAAGATGTGGAAGTTTCAGGTCTAAGTTTCTCCAACTGCTCTTAACTTTCAGTTATAAAAAAAACCCAGCATTTCTGCTTACGGAATAAACCTGGATTATACACTCTTAAAATTAACCACATGAACACAATTTAATGCATATGCAAACTACTGAAATGACCAAACCCCAAAGGACTATTAACCGCCTCAGATTAAGCAAAAACTCTTACTTGTAAAGAGGAGATAAAATTGTACAATTTCCTTAAGCATATAAAATTAATTTATAACTTTATTTATTTTAAGTTGCAGCAACCTCAGCAGACCCTTTTAACTCAGGTTAGTTTGGTTTTATTGTTTGGTCTTCATCCCCAAACGCAGATAATGCAAGAGTGCAAATTTGTGACATCTTGGGTAGTTTAATCTGTAAAATGAACTAATACAGTGGGCATTTTATTGCTACAGGTTTATTTTATCCAGATGTTAAAATATGCATAGCCTTGATTTCCAAAATTAATGGCAACCACTTTTCCTTAATCTGGAAGGGAATATGTGTGTTGATTACTTCTAATTATTTTTTTTTGTTTGTTTGAACTTCAAGTGTTCAGTTGTTTTGCAGTAAGTAACAAACAGGGAAAATCTTTTCTTTTTCTTCTTTGAGAAGGGATCTAACTTTCTGTGTTAACAGTACTGCAGTCTGTGTATAGACAGGTTTAAAAAGAATCCTGCTGAGTTTGACAGGTTTAAAACACGCAGCTATTTAACACACTGTAAGTTGTTCTACTTCCCTTTCCACTTAACCTTTTAAATGTGCTTTTTTAAAAAAAAGAGTAAAATTAGGTTACTTCATTTCACTATCTCACTGCCATCTGCGTTTGTAAGAAGGCAAGTACATGAATTGTTGAGTTAAGGAAGGGCTGTTGTTAGCCCCAACCCTTACTGACTTCCAATGCTACAGCTGGAATATAATTGGAGAGTAATCTCTAAGCACGTATTCCTAGCTAAGTTAGGAACTTATCTCCTCTTCAGATCCACTCTATGGGTTACCTGTAAGCAATAACAGTCTTCGTTTTATTGCTAGACAACATGCGTATTTTGGGAAAGTCGACTTTTTCAAAAGAAAAGGATAAGCCAAGCCAGTCTTCACTCAAAGTAGAAAAAAAGTAACCTAAACAAACAAAACCCCAAACAACTTCCACTTTCCGAAAAACTCTATTCAGAATAATCACTCTAGAGACATTTTAAACTCCTGTCTACGTGGGTAAAGGAACTGTTCCTTGTAGGTATGTCAACCGGTTGTAAGATTTATAGTTTGCTTTATTTTGCTTGCAGCCAGCTGTTGCGCTCCCTACCAGTCTTAGCCTGTCTACTCCGCAGCCGGCAGCCCAGATAACTGTTTCTTACCCAGCGCCCCGCTCGAGTCAACAGCAAACCCAGCCACAAAAGCAGCGGGTCTTCACTGGAGTAGTTACTAAACTACACGATACGTTTGGTTTCGTGGATGAAGATGTCTTTTTTCAGCTTAGGTAAGATGTAAAAACTTGCGACAGGTGTACTCCGCGATACCCTCACTAAATAAAAGGTTTAGATTATAGCGTTCTAATTCTGTGACTCCGTTGATAGTGCCTGCAGTTAGTATGGGGTTTTTTATATCAACACTGAAAGTCAGATGGTCAAATAAGTTAATAGACACTAGATCTGAGTTCTTCCTTTGTGTGAATTTTTGAGTTTTCTTGAAGCAAAACCCATAGCTGGGAGATTCAGAAGGTATTAAGCTTCTTATAATATGAAATTGCCAAATTTGTGGGTGATTAAGTGCATATAACTTACTGTCTGCCTATCTTAACTCAGTACTGTTTAGGGACCTTCTGCTTTTGGGCCAAAGATGGGAATTAAATTCCTGTGCATACTCTGAACTGAAACAAGTAGTACTTTTTGGGGTAGATGCTGTAGATTCCTGTAAACTTTTCATAATGAACTCTATCTACTTTTCTTTCAACTTTAAATGTAACTTGCAAATGTAAAACTAGCTCAATAAGACTCTGGCAATACGTTTTGTGTAACGTTTGCAGTGCTGTTAAAGGAAAGACACCTCAGGTTGGTGACCGAGTTTTGGTAGAAGCTACTTACAACCCTAATATGCCGTTCAAGTGGAATGCACAACGGATCCAGACGCTTCCAAATCAGGTATATGAGGTTACCCAGTGTGAATTGTACCTGACTGCTTCCGTTTTGGGTTCTCTCACAACTCATTCTCTCTTCTGCTGTTAGAACCAGACACAAGCTCAGCCGTTGCTGAAGACGCCTCCGGCAGTTCTCCAGCCCATTGCGCAGCAGACGGCGTTCGGTGTTCAGGCGCAGCCACAGCCGCAGTCCTTGTTGCAGGCACAAATATCAGCAGCTTCAATCACACCTTTGCTTCAGACACAGCCTCAGCCGTTACTGCAGCAGCCACAGCAGAAAGGTGCCCCCTCAGCGCACAAAGTTTGTTACTAAGTCCTTCTGGTGCTTAGTGTGTGATTAGTACTTTTTTTTTTTTGTTACTCGGAAGACTGAAGTAATAGTTGAAATAATACAGAAAGGACCCTATAGAATTTTTTGAATTGCATGAATATGCAATTTGAATGTGCATCTTCTGGCAGCTGTGTGCAAGGCACGCTGCCTGCAATAGCTCAAGAATTCCCTGCTTAGTGAAATCCCCAGGGACTCCTGTTCATATTAAGATTTCATAATCTGAAAGCAGATTCAATTCAGTTTTTATTCTGACGCTTTCGTGGACAAATTGAGCTGTTGAAAGTCTTAATGGCAATGTAGTTCTTCAGCAACTTCTGGAGTGTTCAACAACATCAGGTTTCACAAAGTTGTATTGTTAAAACTAATTTTTTTAATATATACTATTATTTTTTATATTTGTATGTTACTAATTTCAGTTAGCCAAGTTGATGTTTGAGAGCAGAAACATGGCTGAACCTGGCAGATCTAAAACAAAGGTGGTTGTGGGTTTGCAGCCAATTTTGAATGGCTGCAGAATTAGTAATATGATTAATAGTAAGATAAAACTAAGACTAGTCCTAGTTTGTTGGTTATTAGCAATGTTTGCTCCATTTACAATCAGTTGATTAAACATCTTGAGACAGAAGAAGAATGTGCTGGGGGATTGGTACAGCAATACAATATATTGATTTAGGAATAATTTTTCAGGAAGCTTAATTTTTTTTAGCTATCAATAGCCTCAAAAATAAGGTTTAGGTTTTCTTTAATTCAGTGAGTAGCTAGTGTATAGATCTCAAAACAAATTATTTTTCCAAGAAAAGGCTTAGCTATTTACTGTGATAGCTTCTATGTGCCTAGATTATATTAGTTTCCATCTTAAGAAGGTGCTTTTAAACCAATTTCATTTACTAGAGTCTCAGTTTGCATCGGTGCCTTAAGTTTCTTGGGGTGAGTGTTATTAATAAATAGATTTATTTGACTGTAGGTTTACTTCAGAAAATGTACACAAGTGGAACAACTGTCAAGCAGGAATGTTTGTAAGGTGCAGATAGTTGCCCTTTATTATTTATTGATCTTGTAAATTTTTATTTCAGGTGGTTTGTTACAGCCCCCTGTTCGTCTGGTTTCACAGCCTCAACCAGCTCGAAGGTTAGACCCACCATCCAGATTTTCCGGGAGGAATGACAGAGGAGGAGACCCTATGCCAAACCGAAAAGATGACAGGAGGTATGTTGTAGAAGACTAGACTAAGATCACAATGTTCTGTAAAGACCTGTCCTCAAACAGAGCCAAGCTGCTTGCTCCAGAGTCAGTGATGTGCACTAGTGGCTTTACCACTAGATATTGGTGAAGAGTTGTCTGTCTGAAATGCGGGAACTGCAGAACCAGCCCCTCATGTAAAGACATAGTTTACTGAAACAAACTGTGAGAAACGTCTCATGTCTCCTCTCCTTTTTGTGAGTTGTCTCTGACAGCTGTAGCTTCTGCTGTGCTAGAAACCATTCTGTGTTACCAGCTTGCAAAAATATTTGTATCTTGTGTGTGATTTTTTTTAAGTCGTGAAAGAGAACGAGAGAGACGTAGGTCCCGGGAAAGATCACCCCAGAGAAAACGCTCCAGAGAGAGATCACCCAGACGAGAGAGGGAGAGGTCGCCTCGAAGACCACGACGTGTTGTTCCTCGTTACACGGTTCAGTTTTCCAAGTTTTCATTGGACTGGTATGTTTATAGTGCTAGATGTTTACCTACATTTCCCTTCAGCTGTGGGCACAGAGTACTGTGAGCCTTGTCAGCACACATGTAGTGTAGTGAGTGTTAAATGATGATCTCAACTGTTTAAAGAAAGATAAATATGTAATGGCTGAGAACCTTGTATGATAAACTTTTTCGATGTTGTTATTTTTGAATGCTACTGCAAAATACCTTTATAACCCTGTTTAATAAATATTCCCTAATATGCAAACACTGTAATCAGAAAAGCATTTAGTCGTTATTTGTTTTGAAACTTCAATCCATGACACTGAAATATATAACTCTTTAAATTTTTTATATATAGCATTTATAGTATTAAATATAAGGGGGCTGTCTTTCCAATTAATGTACCTCTTAATTATGTGCTTTATTAATTGCTGTCTCTTTAAAATAATGTTGTTTATTTCAGCCGTAGCTGTGATATGATGGAGCTGAGGCGGCGTTACCAGAACTTGTATATCCCAAGCGATTTCTTTGATGCTCAGTTTACATGGGTGGACGCTTTCCCTATGTCTCGACCATTTCAGCTGGGAAACTACTGTAATTTCTACGTAATGCATAGAGAAGTAGATCCGATAGATAAAAACACTGCTGTTCTTGATCCACCTGATGCTGATCATCTATACAGTGCAAAGGTTTGTACCCGTTCCCAGTATTATGACTTTTCATTAGAAGTTTCTTTTACCAATAGGGTGAAAAAGTGAGTGTCATTGAACTGAAAATATTCTACAGCAAATTGAACAAAATACAGCATTTTAAACTTTTCAGTTAAGAGCTAGTATGTAGAGCTTAAAGAATCATGACTGAAACTGTTTTTCTGTTAGTAGAGCTGTCCTAAATCTTATTTTTACTGAGGTCTCTTCCATTCTCTGGATTATAGGAAAGAAATCCAGCTCCTGGAAAACCCAGCTCCTGCAAGATCTTGAATGTCTTTCTTAGGCAATTAATTCTGAATAGTTAGTGGAGCCCTCTTCCTTTCTGCATCCCCACCTTCAGGGGCCATTTCTGTGCAATTATGTGCTCTTCTGTTTAGTGATACTTTCTTCTTTCATATTTATCTCAATGGTTACTTATTTTGTTGAAAGTAGATTGAGCCTATTGGGATTATACAAACGTCAAAAAATGCTGCATCGAGGGCTGTAATGATGTATAAAAGACCTGAATGTCAAAACGTCTTCCTAAAACCTGTTCCATTAGAAAGTTCTTTCATTAAAACGGGTCTGAGATTTTTAGGTCAATCTGTTCTAGAAGTATTTCTTATTAAGGATAGGTTTAGAAACAAAACTGCCTTTAACCCCTGTATTTCTGAAAGACTTAATTTTACCTGCCTTCTGTGTATAAAAACATCAAAGCTTTGGCTCAAGTATCAGAGATGCTGCTTTTTTCATTCAAGTGGTGCAGAGCAAGAGCTCTCTTTCAGAAGGCTAAGCTTCAAAATATGTTTAGTAACTGAGGAGTAGCATCCTGTTTCATAATATTGACCTGTTTAGGATGTAAAACAACTTGGTTAAATTTTACTGTGCTAACGGGATGCTATGAGAATGCAGCTGAATGTGCTGGTCAGTTCTCTTGTGGTTATGATAAAATGGTAGGAGTCGGTTACCGAAACCAGAAACGTATTTGGTGTGCTTCTTGGTTCAAGGTGTTTGGCATTTAGTGGTAACACACGAAGCATGCTGCTTTTACATGCTTTCAGAATTTTATTTTTCTTTTAATTGCATCCCTGTGGGACAGAGGGATCTTAGTCCTTGGCGGACATTTTAACACTCAGTTCTACAATTTTATTTTACCTCTACTTTATCCGATTTTTTTGTGACGTGAAGGAAAAAGTAGTGGTATGTATGTGGTTGCAAGTTTGGGTCGTTGTTTGCAGTCATAATGGGAGACCTTCACAAGACTGATGTGACTTCCACAACAGGTGATGTTGATGGCCAGTCCTAGCATGGAAGATCTCTACCACAAGTCATGTGCTCTGGCTGAAGACCCCCAAGAACTTCGTGAAGGATTTCAGCATCCTGCTAGACTCGTAAAGGTAAATATGCTTCAATGCCAGACACTTTTGGCAAATAAAGGTTGGTTATAGACCTTTAAAATATTTATTGGTAAGGGAGGAGTTTGTAGGCAGGTAACTAATGGCTTCATTTTTCCTCTGAAAAGATCTAGTTTCTATGCAGATTCTTTTTTCAGTTTATTAGAGCTCCATCTTTACTGTTTTCATATTTACTGCTTTCTTCAACTTAGTCAAACTCAACTGATAGATGTTTGGAAAAATCTGTATTAATTATACAATAATTAGCTTTGTTGGCCTTTTTTTTTACAAGCACTTAGTCTTCTTTTAAAGGTTCAGCTGTGAAAAGAATACAAATGAAGCAACAGTTAAGTAATGATTGTATTAAGTGAAATTTAACTATTGTTAAACTGAACAACCTGTAAGTGCTATGACTTTTCAGGACAATAGAGTTGTTTTCCAATGAAACTCCACCATCTTTAAAGCAAATGGGAGTACTTGGATTTATAGATACAATGCTCTTGTGGTCTTATCTTTTGTAGCTTTGCTTTATCACTTTAAGCAGGAACGTCTATAAATGTGTATTGTAATTAAGAACATAATTTAAATTAGTGTCTGTTTGTCTCTTGTGTTAGCTTTTAATTGCAAAGGTACAAGCCTATACCAATTAAGAAACTCAATGGAAAGTCTTGCAAACAAGAATGAGTGATGATGTTTAAACCTATTCCATTTCTGAAATACGCTGTGGAAAAAAATAACTGAACTCTTTCTTGACTGACTTTCATTTTCAGATTTCAAAATAATGTGACAGTTTTTTTACGGATTTCAGTGTGTACTAGGAAATATTCTTTGTGCTTTGGGAAAATGACTCTTTACCCCTAGTAGGGGAACATTGAGAAGACTCTTTTTGTCTAGTTTTTAGTGGGTATGAAAGGCAAAGATGAAGCTATGGCTATTGGAGGACACTGGTCCCCATCACTGGATGGACCTGATCCAGAAAAGGACCCTTCCGTGCTGATAAAGACGGCTATTCGTTGTTGCAAGGCTCTTACAGGGATTGACTTAAGTGTGTGCACACAATGGTAAGTACTGTACTGCAAAGCAAAGTACGCTTTAGAAATACTTGTCTGATACCAGAAGCTTAAAAAAAAAAGGAAAAACCTCTTTTTCTTCGTCAGCTGCTCTTGGTAGCACAGGTAAACTACTCAAAGGATGTTCTGTTTTGTAATAAGCTTGATGGGTGCCAACTGTGCTGAATACTACATTAAGAATTTATTTTGACTTGTTATGCTGTAATTTTTTTAATGAATGTGTGTTGAAAATATTTTTCATTTTGTGCATAGCTGGAGAAGATCGTCAAGAGAACTTCATTTCATTGTTCTTTTGTTATAAATAAATAGCCGTTCGTTATATAGCCATATTTTCTCTTGATGAGTTTTTGTCCCATCTTAACACTCATTGGGGTTTTACTAATACCAGGAGAGTCTATTGTATGCTAAATTTGAAATGCTTCAACAACTTTTATTTGTGCATCAAACGTGTTTGTGCTAATCAACAAGTTATATAAAAAAAATCTTGTTGGTTTTCCTCCTTTTCCATTGTGATACCTTTTTGCAAACATGTCAAAAGAGAAAATATGGCTTCCATAATTTTTTTCTTTAGATAAACTTCAAGGTCTTGCAGCAAAGTTTCTTTACTTGATGTGCTACAAGTGATCTAGGCTCTTTAAAATGTATTGTAGAATTTTTTTTCCAACATGCTTCTTCCCTTGCAACAGGTACCGTTTTGCAGAGATTCGCTACCATCGCCCTGAGGAGACCCACAAGGGGCGTACAGTTCCAGCTCATGTGGAGACAGTGGTTTTATTTTTCCCGGATGTTTGGCATTGCCTTCCCACCCGCTCAGAGTGGGAAACCCTCTCCCGAGGATACAAGCAGCAGCTGGTCGAGAAGCTTCAGGGTGAACGCAAGGAGGCTGATGGAGAACAGGCACTGAACGCTAATCCCTTTTTCTATTTCTGCTTCTCACAGGCACAGGAACACAGGCACAAAATGCACACCACATACTACACAACATACATACACAGGAGGAACATAACTGGTAACAATGACTGGTAAACCAGCTTTCAGCAGTGTAGCGAATGTTGGTTTTTATTTTTATTTCAGCTAGTTCACTAACTTTTAAATGTGTATGCTGATATCACAAATGGAATTTAATTGTGCTTATGATGCGCAGAAAATTTTTTTTACCATAGACGTAGTTGCTGGAATCTGGGACCAGTTGTTGAGTGAGATGCAGTTTATGAATAGCTGTCTTTCAACATTTTGCCATTTTCTAAAATTTCTAAATTCTCTCTTGTGGCCAATTCTAATCGTGATATTTGAAATTGAACAAACACTAGTCTGAAACATCTGAATTTCAGGCCATGTGGCTGATCAACATCTTGGAATAAGGGAAGGTCTGACTGAACAAAGTGTAATTTGGGGGATTTAAAATCCGGGGGAAGATCACACACTGTGTGGTTAGTGGAGACCAGCAGTGTCTGTGTAACCCCGATATTCTTTGTGGTGTTGCTCTTTACCCTTTTGTGTTCCAGAGATCTGGCTTGTATTGGCTGAGTGGCACTGTGATCATTTATAAAGTGGTAGAATGTGTGTGTGAACTTGTCTAAATAATAACTTTAGGAGAAGACTATCTGAAACAGTTGTGACCTTGCACAGATCAGCAACAGAATTTAAAAAATAACTGAAATGCTTTCAAGCTTTCTGAATGATAATTTCTAAATTTTATTTGTCAGGATGAAGAGGAAAAGGATGATGGGGAGGCTAAAGAGATCTCTACACCTACGCACTGGTCTAAACTGGATCCCAAAACAATGAAGGTAACTAACACTTTTCTTAAAATGTGATTCTGTTGTGTATTTCCATTTTTAAGGCCAGACTTGAAATATAGCTGTACCCCTTAACTGAGGGTCAAAGACCTTCAGGGTCAAAGACCCTCAGTGGTGTTTTATCTTCCTTGCTGATTTTATATTAGATGCAATATCACAGTATGCAAGTGTGACTTCTCATTTTAATAAGTGAATTAAGCTAATTGAAACTGTTCTGAACTCAATGAACTTTGTACAGTTAAAGTGTATCACATATGATACGGTAACTGGAAAATGAAAGTTCTGCAGTAATCTGGTTGTACACACTTGCATTTAAAGAATGTGGAGTCTAAAATACTGTAATGTTAGTTTTAAAAAGCAATAATTATACAAAAATTTTATGTCAGGAGATGTAATAACAAGTTTCCTTGAAGGGGTTAATAGTCATAAACTGTTTTACTGTAGTAAAATCCTTTCCCTGCCCCTGTGAAAAGACCCTCAAAAAGGGACTTTTTTAGAACACAACTTTAAATGGAGAATGTTTTTTATCGGTGAATATTAGTGGTTTTCAGTACAGATGTAAAAGTGCAGTTGACTTTTCAGTGCTCTTATGTAATTTTTACTTCACCTTTTCTGCTGATCACATGTTTTGTAATGTCACTGGTTGGTACCACTTACAGAGCTTTTATTTGCCAGGTAAATGACCTTCGCAAAGAATTAGAAAGTCGAACCCTTAGCTCGAAAGGACTGAAATCTCAGCTGATAGCTCGACTGACAAAGCAGCTGAAAGTAGAGGAACAAAAAGAAGAGCAAAAGGAGCTAGAGAAGTCTGAGAAGGAAGAGGAAGAGGAGGAGGATAGGAAATCTGAAGATGATAAAGAGGTTAGGCTTTGGACATACTTCGTTTAAGTCTTAATAAAACACATAATTACATAAAATATTATCTATAAAAATTGTATAAATACATATGTAAGTATAAAAAGTACAGGACTCTGCCTAGTTGTGTTGGAATGACTACTGCGAACTCTTGCTGTAACTTGAGCTGCAGAATTGGAATGAAATCTTGGCAAGTTTGAATTTCTTTATGTCAGCAAAGTTAGTTGAAACATGCAGCTACACTACGAGTGTCTGAATTATTGTCAGACCTTTCTTTCCAATGTAAGGAAAAGTAAGTCCCAAACTTCTGAGACAAACCATGCCCAAGAACAGGTGAACGCACCTAACAAGATCTTCACTTCTTAAACCTACATGAAAAGCAGCTGCTTAGTTGTGTTGGCTTCTACAAAGCTTAGGGAATTACTGTGGAAATGGGAGGAGGGCAGGTCCCAGTCTATAAAATGTTGTAGTGTCTCAAATAGATTTCATCACGTGGCTAATGGTTTGCTTAGGTTTGTTTTCCCTTATTATGAAGCTTTCAGTTCTTGCTTTTGTTTGCTTAGGTTTGTTTTCCCTTATGAAGCTTTCAGTTTTTGCTTAGGTTTGTTTTCCCTTATTATGAAGCTTTCAGTTCTTGCTTTTGTTTGCTTAGGTTTGTTTTCCCTTATGAAGCTTTCAGTTTTTGCTTTTGGATAAATTTCCTGTGTGTTGAAGTTCTTGCAGTTGGTATTTTGATGCTACTTAGTCTGGTTTCCTATTTCACAAGGATAAACAAGATCTGTGCAATAAGGCCAAAACTCAACCAAGAAAAGGGGCGTGAATGTCTGAAGTTAGTTGCTTTTAAACCTGCCTTTTTGTGTATTACCTAACCAGTGTGGGATGATTTGAAATGTTTTGTATCTGTGTAAACCTCATTGAGCAAAGGCCACGTGCTTGCTAATTCTGTAAGTTACTGCCTCCTTCCGCAGCTTGGATGGGCTTCAACTATCCTGGGGTTTCTTGCTGCAACTTCCTTTAAGATCTGGGGAAAGAGCTTTGATTGTGCTAGCCTTTTTTAAAAAGCAAAAGCTCTGCCCTGACTTTTTTTTTTTTTCCATAGTCATAAGACTTTAATATTTCTCTT
Source organism: Gallinago jamesoni (assembly GCA_025769975.1). Classification (NCBI taxonomy): domain Eukaryota; kingdom Metazoa; phylum Chordata; class Aves; order Charadriiformes; family Scolopacidae; genus Gallinago; species Gallinago jamesoni. Next base: position 4,773,124 of record JAOQGH010000002.1, on the reverse strand, counting down.
GGTATTTTAGCTTTTTTAACTTTTTGTTTGATTTCCTTCAATTGTATCTATAGAGATTGTATTTCTCATAAGCAAAAGAGCAGAGTAAATTGTCATCAGGTAGTTGTTAAAGCTGTATTGGGTCTCTTCCGTAAGACACTGTATGAAGCCTTTATGCTTCCTATGTAAGGAATAAGGCAGCTCACTGTCCTGTATAATTCTAAAACCACCCCTAAACAAACAAAAGGCCCCTCAGAAGCATTTCTTTGATGTGAACTAGCTTGAGTCTTTCCAGAGTTGAGTAAACATTCTGCAGTCAGCACCTTGAGATAGTTGGAAGGTACTAGTTGCTCAGTGGGCTGAACAACCCTGCCTGTCCTGCTTAGTGTCACTCAGGTTTCCAGTTGTCCTAGGTGAGTGTTGGCAGTGGACACAGAACGTATTCTGGAAATTCTAGTCTGACTTCTGTGTTGCATTCAGCTGCTTAGGCTTTCCTTCACTTTCTTCAAAGCAGTGAGTCGTAAAAACTAATACATAGGCTGAAACTTCAGCTTTGGAATATGCTGCGTGTTATTTTTTGGCCTATTTTTAGGAAGAGGAAAGAAAACGTCAAGAAGAAATGGAACGTCAACGGCGAGAGAGACGATACATCTTGCCTGATGAACCAGCGATCATTGTACACCCGAACTGGGCAGCAAAGAGTGGGAAGTTTGACTGTAGCATTATGTCTCTTAGTGTTCTTCTGGACTATAGATTAGAAGACAATAAAGAACATTCCTTTGAGGTAATTTAGCTATGCTACTTAAAAAGAACCAAGAGTGGCTAACTGTAATTCTGTGTGATAACCGTGGTATTCTAAATTGTAAAAGTTTATGATAGCATGTCAAAATAAAACTTGAATAAGTTGGTTTATTTGTGCAGTACCTAAAAAAAATGTTGCTCACTTTTCAGCACGTTTTACAATAACAGTATGGTTACTGTATGATAACCAGAAGAAATTCAAAGGTTTTGAAATAGGGAGCAGAGTTAAAAATTAATGCAGCTAGTCTAGGTCCTAAACTACGCTGTGCAGGAAAGAAACATTTTTATCAAGTTGTTTAAAGCTTCTGTATTCAAAGCAGATAGAATTCTATGTGGTGTCAGATTTCTTACTGACATGGTGAAAGCTGGTGAGGTAGCACCTCATAGCTATTTATCACAAGTGTGAAAATTTTTAATATATATTTTAAAACTTTTTCTCTGGGTTTTTTTTTTTTTTTCATTCTTCTGTATGCGCAGGTATCATTGTTTGCAGAGCTCTTCAATGAAATGCTTCAGAGAGATTTTGGTGTCAGAATTTACAAAGCACTAATTTCTCTCCCAGAGAGGGAAGACAAAAAAGACAAAAAAAGCAAAAAAGATGAGAGAAAAGAAAAAAAAGAAGAAAAAGAGGATGAAACAGATGATCCAAAACCTAAGAGGAGAAAATCTGGAGATGATAAAGACAAAAAAGAAGATAAAGATGAAAAGAAGGTCTGCAGCTGGCTCTTAGGAAATACTATCCTGTCTGGATCAATATTAAACTGTTTTACTTTATTTATTTACTTAAATTTTACTTTATTGCTTTTGAAAAATCAAGTTTTGTAGTGATAGTTAATTGATTTGACATCTTGATCTATTTAAATATGCTTCAATCACATTGAGTAATTTTAAAATTTTACAGGTGTATTGGGGTATTTTAACATTCAACTATGTCAGAGGTTTATATTTAGGTTTTTAAGTGACTAAATATAAACATGCAAATTTGGAATGAAGGGCAGTGAGGTTTTTACTTTGCTGGTTTCAGTTCTGACTGGATAATTTTTTAGGAACTTGTGTTACAGAGGGAAGATAAAAGGAAAGATGATTCTAAAGATGAAGAAGAAACTGAAGAAGACAATAATCAGGAAGAATATGATCCAATGGAGGCAGAAGAAGCTGAAGACGAAGATGAAGGTATCTTGAATTATGGATTTTTTGGTTTTCAGAATTTTTTGTCCGCTGAGTATGTTCTTTTAAGCTGGAGAATGCACAGAAACTAGACAACTTAAAATTGCATTGATAGACTAATTTTATTTTAGTAATTCTGACCAGATCTACTTAAAATGTAAGTGCCTTTATGCTAGGCATTTTATGAACATAGTTAATATAATCTAGTTGTGGTGCTCAAAGTAAGGCATGCATATAGAAGTGGTTTTATTTTTTTCAGAATGCAGACCACTCGCAACTCCCATTGAAGTCAGTAGGAGATGTGAGTATTCAGCACCTCTGAAAAACCAAGCCACTTTCAAGTGCCTAACTTCCTATTCCTCAGTTCTGCCATGTCATTCTGTTTTTAATAGGCCAGGATGTAGAGCGGGTTGCTCTTTACCTGATTCTATGCAGAGTCGGTTTCTGTTTGGGTGGATTTGTTTGCCTGAAGAAATGGGGAAAGGGGCTGGGGAGTTCTCCTGTCCCCAGGGAGCAGCAATAGCCCTCTTTCCCTGCTCAGTGATTCAGAAAGACATAAGACATAGTTTATGCTTTTTGGTTTGTACTTTAGAGGTTTTGTTCTCCTGTGGAGAGCTTTTGCTGGAAACGTGGGTTTGAACTACTTAGATATTGCAGTCCCAGCGTTTTCTATCCAGCCTTTTCAGTTGTATTTCAGCAGAGTACTGCACCAGCCTTAAAAAATTGGTGCTAATCTGTGGTTTCCAAAATAACTATGATTTGCTTATAATCTGGCAGTGAGAGTGCCCTGGATTTGTCTGTTCTGTACAAGTGCTGCTACTTCCCATAATCTGTCCTTGTGCCATTCCCAGTAAGAGTTGCTGAGAACCATCCAACGTGCTATGGAGGTACAGGAGAAAGCTATTGGTTCTCAGAAACCTGTTGGCAAAATTAGACAAGTGTTGTGATACATAGTTTTTTCCAAAGTTTTCCTCATAAGAAGGTGAGCTTAAAACTGAACTGGGCACATAATTCTCTGACTGAAGACTTGCACCTAAGGTAGAGAGCTGCGTGACATAACTCGTCCCTGCAGTTGTGATATTCCTCTTTCTCTCTTGATTTTTAAATTTAGTTTTCCTCTCTACCTTTAAACAAGACCCCTGTGGTTTGTAATTCACACCTAATCAGCGATGATGTGATCTGTAACTTCTTGGAGAATCTAAATCATAGGATCAAAGTATATGTCACTTTTGACATGAGTCTAAACACATGCTTTTAATTATATAGCTGATACAATTTTATGATATAAAGTATTTGAGAGTAAATAGTCCTGATTTTGCCCTAATAGGAAAATCTATAGCTGAATGCAGACTCTGCCAAGCCTCATTAGGGAGAATTGTAATTTTCTGCGCACCACTTAAATAGATGATGATATTGGTGGCACTCATTTTGGCCTAATTAGCTTTTGTTTCGGTTCTTCTATCCTCTCTGTGAGAAAAGCCATTTGTCATTTTTTCCCCACGCCTCTATGTTGAAATAAGACCAGAGAAAAATCAAAACTTAACAGGAGTCACTTAAATGCCATTAGTTTTTTTTTACTGTTCAGGGAAATACGTTAATTTCAGATATATGGGGGTTTATGTGAACCTTTTCAATGGACATGCATATTTTGAGGTAATAGTTATGGAGTCGTTTGCTGGGGGTATGTTAAATTTTTTTTCTGTTTTACAGACCGTGATGAAGAGGAAATGAACAAACGTGAGGACAGAAGAGAAGGAAATAGGCATTGTAAAGAGAGGTCGTCTAAAGATAAAGTAATTAACATATTTCTTAATAACTACATATAACCTTGTTGGAGGTGTCCTAATTAGAGCCTAACTCTATTTTCATAAGATCTGTTTGCACTCCTGGATTCCTTCAGCGTTTCTTGGCTGAGACATTAAAAGTGTATATAGAACTTAGGGAACATGTGACAGCTTTGGGTAAGGTGCTTCCAACCTACTTTCACTTACATTTTAAAGTTCATTGAGTGAAAGCTCTTGGAAAAACTCTTGTGAGATACTGATCTGTCTGAAAGATGTGAGCAACTGATGCTGGATGTGCACGTAGGAGGCAGCAGATGTGATTATTTTATCAGTTAATATTTTCAACTTCTGTACTCTTACCTAAAAAAGCAGAAGGTTAGTTTGATAAACTGGCTTTTCAGTTATGAAGCTCAGAATCATTATGTGATGTTTTTACATCTCCCTGCAGGAAAATGGATGCTTTTTGTGTCATAAAGCCAGCAGCTTGCCTCCACAGTTCAGGTTAAGGAGCAGAATAAGTTTGATTTGTTATGCTTAAACTTTCCTTTATAAGTGCAAAAATAAAACAAGTTTCTAGTTCTGTTGTTTTTTCTTCAAGGAAATGAGGAGGTGAAGTATTAGGAATAATGAGAAAACACAGTCCTCAGAACTGCTGTAGCTGCAAGAGCTGGATGCTCATTCATTAGGGGTTAATAGGGATTTCACTTTCAAAACAGCATTCTAGTAAAATGTATGGTTGGGAAAAGGGATGTTTACTGTTACTTGTTTAATTAGGCTAATTAACAAAATGAAACTGTGTCTACCAGATGTTCCTGGCTATTGACCTGTAATTCTTTTAAATATTTGAAAGATTAATATACGCAAGCTGTTTAGGACAAGTATATTTGAGTTCAGTAGCTAAATGCTTGTTACATTAATCACTCGCCTGAAACTAATGATAAAATGAACAGGGGAAAATTTATTAACTGAAAAGTTTGCATAGTTTTAGTGGGTGATGGGAAAATTGTATTTTAACTTCCAATTATACTAATAATGATTAATTTTCTACAGGAGAAAGACAAGACGCAGATGGTAACTGTTAATAGGGATCTTCTGATGGCTTTCGTTTATTTTGATCAAAGTCATTGTGGATATCTTCTGGAGAAGGACATGGAGGAGATACTGTACACTCTTGGACTGCACCTGTCACGTGCTCAGGTTTTGTATCGTAATAGAAATCTCTTTGGAAATATTACAGGAATGCTGTCAGTGGGAAGAATATAATTTAGCTTCTAAAGGCTGTTGGATACGTACTCGATCTCTGATTTTTAAGTAGCTGCTTCATATTTACAATGAAATAATAGTTTAATGTTTTGTAAATTGTCTTGGAATGAAAAGGTGAAATTTGAGCATATTAAGAGCTGCGTATTGTATTTGTAGTTTTTATCTCAAAATTCTATCTTTTTATACCCCCTCTACCTAGTTATCGTTTTAAGCTCCAGTATGTTAAAGTTGAAAAAGCTGTGCAGTTTCTTTATAAATTTTCCAAGTTAAAACATTCTTGTTAGGTAATACAATGTCTGTGCATTTAAGTAATTTCTTTCCACGGCTGTGTTTTAGGTCAAGAAGCTACTTAATAAAGTAGTGCTAAGAGAATCTTGCTTTTATAGAAGACTAACAGATACTTCTAAAGATGAAGAGAATCAAGAAGAGTCTGAAGAACTACAGGAAGATATGTTAGGTGGTATTACTTTTTTTTATTTTAATGCCACAAACTTCCAGATAATTGTTTCTGTGTGAATGATGAGAATTCAGAGATACTTGCTTTCTTGCAGAAGCTAATTCAGGTCTGCAAGGAACCTGCCAGTTTGGAAAAGTAAATCTTGGGCTGTTGATAAATGACAGTATTTCTGGCTTCCAGCACAGCTCATTGCATCTATAGATAAATCTTAGTCTCTTGGAACAGGAAGGAGGACAGAGGTCAATGCCGAATATCGATGAACAGCATTTTTCACTCACAGCAGTCGGGAGGGTCAGTGCTGTAGGCAGTAGACCAGAGCCTGATTTTTGAATTCCCGCAGAAAGGAAGCATAGAAGAATGTAATGAAAAAGCATGCTCCTTTTTGGTGGGGGGAATTGGGGTAAGGAGAGCAATGAGGGAAAGATCAACAAACTTGAATATTAAAAACAACACTGAATAGACCAGAATATTTATCCTTTTAGGAATTTATTCTTTTAAGGAGCTTTTGAGGTTTGTCATTGGAACTGAAAAAGGACAGAATTACTATTTCCTAATGCTACTTAATCTAATAACAGGAAACAGATTGCTGTTACCATCGCCTACTATAAAGCAAGAATCAAAAGCCGTAGAAGAAAACGTGGGCCTCATAGTGTACAATGGAGCTATGGTGGATGTTGGGAGCCTTTTACAGAAGCTGGAGAAAAGCGAAAGAGTGCGGGCAGAGATCGAACAAAAGCTTCAGTTACTAGAAGAAAAAACAGGTGGGACATTATTTTGAAGGTGATACTTACCTGGATGCAAGATGCCAAGGCTTTTTAAGTAGATGAACTGATTTGAGTAATATTTGTGATAGGAATTTCTTAGCTATTTGCTTGCCATAAACTTCTAATTTCTACTTCCCAAGCCCTTTGAAACTTACACACCAACTGTTGTTGAGTACCATTTCACTGAATTTCACTTAATTAGTACAGTTGGAAGGGACCATAGAGATCATCTAGACTGACTCCCCTGCTGAAGCAGGATTGCCCAGAGCTAGAGCATGTTACTCAGGACAGCATCCAGGCAGGTCTTGAAAATCTCCAGAGAAGGGGACTCCATGACCTCCCTGGGCAGCCTGTTCCAGATATTGTGAAGTAGTTTTTTCTCAGATTTGAGTGGAACCTCCTATGTTCCAACTTGTGTCCGTTACCCCTCGTCCTCTCACTGGCAACTGCTGAAAAGAGTCTGGCTCCCTCCTCCTTCAGACAACCCTTTAGATACTTATAGGCATTGATAAGGTCTCACCGCAGCCTTCTCTTCTCCACAATGAAATGCTTTTCTCTGGTTTTTTTATTCAAGTAGAATGTAAGACTTCCAAATGTTGAGTATTATCAAATAGTAATGCAGTGCAGGTCTTAATGTGCTTTAAAAATTAGTAGTTGTGGTGTTTGCTTGCAAGTGGAATATTAAGATGCAAAGTACATGGCATTATAAGTCACTGACTTTTTTTTTTCTTTCTTTCTAAGATGAGGATGAAAAGACTATACTACAACTGGAGAATTCTAACAAAAGTCTATCTGCGGAGCTCAAAGAAGTGAAAAAGGACCTTGGCCAACTGCAAGAAAACTTGAAGATCTCAGACGACAAAAATTTGCAATTTGAGGGTCAGCTGAATAAGACAATCAAAAATTTAGCTAGTGTTATGGATGAAATACAGAGTGTTCTTAAACAGGTTAGAATTGTTTAATTCCATGTTTTATTATTGTATGCGGGCTTCCTGCAGACTAAACTATCAGAGCAAAAACTTGAGAATAAAAAAGAATTTTCATATTCAGGGCAGTAGTACCTTAACATACATATATAAGGTGCTCAATGGGATACTGATTATTTAATGATAACACATAAAACATATTTTTTTCTAAGCTTGAAGCACGTGTTCTTGTCTTAAATGTTTAAAAAATCTATAAACATTAATGTAAATTTCAAACGATCTTTGTGTTTTCCTGTCCTGATATTGTCCACCCCCAACAGTTCAAACCCGCTCTTCTGTTTGGTCAGTTAAAAGTAATTTTTCTAGGCAGACCTTTAAGTATTTCAATTTATGTGGGGGTATTTCAGTAAAATGAGTTTTAATCAAACAGCATAACACTCTAAATCTTTCCTATCCTTGTACAGAAAGATATTTGCATACTCTGTAGGGATGCTGTTGAGTAAGGCCGAATAGAAGTAGGGTGTGAAGACCACTGAGTGGCAAACTGGTACTCTGATGGAGCCTGGCTTCTACTTCAGTCTGTTTATTTTGAAAAGACAATACAGCATCTACAAAAGCCCTAAAAATAAAATCAATACACACAAAACCAGAAAGAAAATGTGACAAACGTTAGAACTATTTTTCCCCCGTGTATGATACAAGTGATGCATCATATAGGTCACTTTAGCTTATTAAACTGTCAGTGCCTTGCAGCCATCAGTGCCATGCTGAAGGCTCTGGTCTTAGTTCAGCTAAATAGCCTTGCTCATTCTGCCTGATATTTTTGAGATTAATGTCTTCTAAGACTGCTGTTTTCAGGTGGCTTTGACCAGTGTAAGTATTTTATGTTAGAACTGTTAGGGTAAATTATTATCCTAATTTAATGGATTTGGCAAAAACTGTCTTCGCTTGCTTTTAAAAAAAAAAAAAACAAAACCCTACCCAACAGAGGGGCAGGGTCAGGGGGAAGCCCAACAGCCCCCAAACTTATAAAGCGAGACTTCTGGGGAATCTTTTTTCTGCTTCCCTTCAGAAGCGCTTAGGTCACATTTAATTTCTGCCCTCTCGATTCTTCAGGAATTGAGGAAATACAAATTGATTATAACTAAACTGAGTAAGTTATCAGATCACATGCTGTTTGGTGTCTGTTTTAAATACTCTTTGTCCCCTGCTGCCTCACAGCTCACTTGAGGAATATCACTTCTAAAATTCATCTTATCCTCCCCTCCCCTTTTTTTTTCTTTTAAAGGATATTGTGAAGAATGAAGAGAAAGATCAGAAATCCAAAGAAAATGGAGCAAGCGTATGATAAAACTGCTGCTGTTT
>JAOQGH010000002.1:4749878-4764518 GCA_025769975.1 Gallinago jamesoni | reverse complement strand
GTTTAGAAGAATGGTGTTACATAATGTAATATAAATCATCATACCAGAATGTATGGGAAGTGATGCATGTTTGATTTTAGTAGTATAAATATCTTAGTTTGAAAAGATGTATAAAGTTTTATGAATGTGAGTGTCTGCTCCTGAAGATTGCTTGTAATTCTTAGCATCCAATTTGAGACACTCCTCAAGTGAAAATAATTTTGCATTGCAAAATGTTTTAGGATGAACTTTGTTATAGTTTTATCCCTAATAAAGTTCATCAACGTAATGAATGAATAGTAGCAAGTATTTAATTACCAAATGTTTTTCATTAAAGTCTAGTGAAATCAAAATTTTCATTATTTATAGAATTGCCATTTTTAGGTTTTTATTTTTATTTCAGTCTAATTAGTCTTTTTAAATTCAAATATAAATCACAAAATAGCATGCTGCTTAATTTTGCAAGTAAAGATTTTTTTTTAAAAAAAAAGCTTCTTGGATTTTTTTTTTTACTTGTCACAACTTTCTTTTCCCTTCCAAATGTAACTTTATTCCCCAAAGCTGCTTGTATTAAAGCCTCATAATATACATAGTTCAGATGAGTTAAGAAAGCAATAGAAACCTACCAAAATACTGGTAGGGTTTTGAGATTTATATGAAAATACATGGGCCTGTTTTAAATGTATGTCATTGGTGTTCCTTTAATTGTTCTTATCTTTGGATTAATATATTTGCTTCTTTTTAATAACAAATGCAGTATATTAAAATGTATGGTTGAATACCAGGCCAGTAGATGTCAGAATAATGCCTTACATGGAGAAGAAGCATCGTAAGCCACCTTTAAATTTGGGCTTCTTTCTTAATATGTGTAATTCTTTCAAAGACTTTAGTCCAACAAAAGAACAGATACACAAGTATCAATGCTCTGTGTTATAATTACTAAGGAGCAGGACACAACTGGTTTTGTCAGAAGCGGGTAAGATTGCCTGCCTTTGTTCACAAATCACTAGAGATCTAAACTTAAAAGTTAATGTGACGTCATTGTCAAAGGCAACTTACTCAATGTAAAATATGAACAGCTGTATTTTGGTGTAACTTCGAGGAAAATTAAGGGGTTTGAAGGGTGGGACAGAAGTGTTTTCTTACAGAAATGGTTAATTTTAGCAGACCTTTTCTTTTTTAGCCTGGATGTCCTAGGTAACTAACACCTGTTAGGAGAGTCCAAGTGCCATAATATGTATGAATAACCTACATGGAAACTCACATAGCTTTACTGAGACATACATTAAAATGCCTGAATTTATGTTCAAAAGAGTCTTAAGCTGGTGCTTTTATCAGTTACCTTTGTTGGCTCTTTTGGAGCTAGGCAAGTAAAGTATCTTTTCACTAAAATAACATGCATAAGCTTCCCCCTCATTCATTTTAGTTGAATCACTGTATAATTAACTGTTCACACTAAAGTAGGAAGTCTTGTAAAAACACTAATTTTGCATATAAGTTCACAGAAAATGCATGCTTTTATGAATTGAGATAACTTCTCTTAATTAGAATGATTGAATGAGGATGGTGATAAATTAGTCTTATGAAAAGCATTATCTGTGGTGTACAGATGGTGTTAAATTCTTTTGTAATCAGATTATATTTTTCACCTTTACCTTTTTACAAATTGTTGACAGCATGTTTCATTTTTGATGTTGAGCACAGTTTGTTTAAATGGACTCAAAAGGATTGCGTTTGAAATACTTTGTGAATTTTCAGCTGTACATGTGAACATACAAGAAAATAATTGTAGAATTCAAGAGAATGTCTCTTTAGGCACACTGAAACATCTGTTGGAATATTTTGCTGGGGTGTTTTTACCTTAAACTGCTGAGCTGAATGCAGTTGTTGAAGCATCATCTTGTGTTTCACTGAGGTAGTTGCTAGAGCGAGAGGGATTTTTACAGTGTTTAAGGAAGTATTTGTTTTAGAATGAGTGTAATCTTTCTCTATATTGCTTTGATGTAATAGTGTTTCAGATGCTATGTACAGTCTGCATTTATGTTGGAAAGGAAATTAAAAGGGTAAAGAATAAAGGAAAAAAAAAAAGGAAAAGTTTTACAGCCTACACAGAACTTGACCAGTCTTCTGCAGCACCGCTGCTCTGGGAACAGACACCTCTACAGACCATTTAAGCACAAGGTTCTGTACATACAGTGTCAAGGCTTGGTAATATTCCCAGAAATACAACTAATTCTGAAGAAAATTGAAGATAGCATGATTAATGGAGGTTTGGAGAAGCAATCTTCTGTCAGGTTTTAATGTATGAACAGTGGTTTTGCATTTCATGTCCACATTTCCCATCTCATGGGTTTTCCACCCCTGAGTTTTTCATTGCGTATGGGTTCCTGGTGAAAGGCTGGTAGAAGTGAGCCTCAGATGGGGCTTACTCTGATGCCTCACCCTCCTGTGTGTCTGTAGTTTTAAAATCATCATAGATGTTCTGTGGAAAGCTGCAACTCTCAGACTGCCTCATTTATATATATTAATAGAAAGAAGAGGACTCAGGAGAACCTCCATCCTCTATTGGATAAGGAAGGTAACGTAGTGGCAAAGGATGAGGAGAAGGCTGAAGTCTTGAATGCCTTCTTTACCTTAGTTTTTACAAGCAGAGTAGCGGGTTTCCTAAGTATCCAGGCCCCTGAACTAGCAGACAGGGGCGGGGAGCAGAATGAAGCCCCCTGTAATCTAAAGGGAGGTAGTGAGGGACCTGCTCCAACATCTAGACACAAACAAGTCTATGGGACCAGATGGGATCCACCTGAGGGTACTGAGAGAGGTGGCGGAAGTGCTTGAGGAGCCACTCTCCATCATTTACCAGCAGTCCTGGCAAACTGGGGAGGTCCCAGCTGACCGGCATCTAGCAAATGTGACACCCATCCACAAGAAGGGTCGGAAGGATGATCAGGGGAACTACAGGCCTGTCAGTCTGACCTTGGTGCCTTGGAAGGTCATGGAACAGATCATCCTGAGTGCTATCATGCAGCACATGAAGGACACCCATGCGATCGGGCCCAGCCAGCATGGGTTCAGGAGGGGCAGGTCCTGTTTGACAAACCTGATCTCCTTTTATGACAGTGACCTGCTTGGTGGATGAGGGAAAGGCTGTGGATGTTGTTTGCCTGGACTTTAGTAAAGCCTTTAAAACAGTCTCTTCCTGGAGAATGTGGCTGCCCAGGGCTTGGATGGGAGTACCCTCCACTGGGTTAAAAACTGGCTGGAGGGCTGGGCCCAGAGAGTGGTGGTGAATAGAGTTAAATCCAGTTGGCGTCCAGTCATGAGTGGTGTCCCCCAGGGCTGGGTACTGGGACCCATTCTCTTTAATATTTTTATCAATGATCTGGACGAGGGAATCGAGTGCACCCTCAGTGAGTTTGCAGATGACACTAAGTTGGGTGGCAGTGTCAACCTGCTGGAGGGTAGGAAGGTTTTGCAGAGAGATCTGGACAGGTTGGATCGATGGGCTGAGACCAACGAGATGAGGTTCAACAAGGGCAAGTGCCAAGTCCTGCCCTTGGGTGAGACCAAGCCCCTGCAGTGCTCTAAGCTTGGGGTAGAGTGGCTGGAGCTGCCTGGCAGAAAAGGGCCTGGGGGTGTTGGTCGCCTGTCGGCTAAACAGGAGCCAGCAGTGTGCCCAGGTGGCCAAGGGGGCCAACAGCATCCTGGTGTGTATCAGGAACAGCGTGGTAAGTAGGACTCGGGAGGTGATCGTCCCCCTGTACTGGGCACAGGTGAGGCCCAACCTCAAGTTCTGTGTCCAGTTTGGGGCCCCCTACCACAAAAAAGACATTGAGGTGCTGGAGCGGGTCCAGAGAAGAGCAACAAAGATGGTGAGGGGTCTGGAGCACAAGTCTGATGAGGAGAGGCTGAAGGAACTAGGGTTATTCAACCTGGAGAAAAGGAGGCTGAGGGGAGACCTTCTGGCTCTCTACAACTCCCTGAAAGGAGGGTGTAGTGGGGGGGGGGGTCGGTCTCTTCTCCCAAGTCCCAGGTGACAGGACTAGAGGTAATGGCCTCAAGTTACACCAGGGGAGGTTCAGGCTGGATATCAGGAAAACAATTTTCACTGAAAGGGTTATCAGACATTGGAATGGGCTGCCCAGGGTGGTGGCTGAGGCACCATCCCTGGAAGTGTTCAAAAGACAGGTTGACATGGTGCTGGGAGACATGGTTTAGTGATGGTGTTGCATTTTCTTTGTTGTGTGGGTGTTTACTTTTGTCAGAGTTAGATTGATGGTTGGACAAGATGATTTTGAAGGTCCCTTCCAACCTAGAAGATTCTATGATTCTATGATTTTGTAGAGAAAGCATTTTATGGCAAGCCTGTAAATAGAATCTGATCTCAGTATAGATTGTTTCCGTCCCCTTTTGTGTTTTATCTATGTATGGGGAAGTGAATGAGTTAAACCATTACAAAGTGACATTCAGACTAGTGGGTGTCTGTGAATAAGGCTAGGAAGAAAGTTCCATGTGATACATCTGCATAAAAAATGGTCTAGAATAAAATAGACTCTCGAGGCCCCTCTGCCTTTACCAGAAGTATACTGTTTATACGGTTTCAGTGCTACATGGCAACAGTGGCAAAGGCACCAAGAGTGAATTTTTGCCAAAGTTCTCCAAAGCACTGAGGATTGCACAGGGGATAATGGAGCTGCTTCCAGCGCCTCTGCATGTTCTGCCGTGGTGGAGACACGTTAATGGTTTCTTGGCTCGCCCAGCGAGTGATGCTTGTGCCTGTAGCACGTGGGCATGGCTGCAGAACCACTTCCCAGTTGTTGCTTGTTTTATCTGGTGTCTTCTGGCTCAGCCTGGGTGGCCTGAAGCGTACAATGGGGAAGCTGGAATTCTCTCTCTGTTGCCCGTGGGTTTGCACAAATCCAGCATGGATTTGTTTCAGAATTTAAAGTTATGAAGCCTGGTCCTTTAACATCACATTTTTTCAATGTTTAACTGCGTTGAGAGGGGTGAATGGCTTTCAGTTGGTCCATCTTTCTGCCAAGAACTGTACTGTGTGAATATCTGTTTGGACTTGAGCTCTCGCTGATAATTCTATCAGGAACATTACAAAAGGTGTTTTTTCTCTTGCTTCTCTGTAATCTTTGTGTACCCAGGTCAGGTTTTTACCTTGAATGCATTTGTTCAGTGCAGTTTATATTTTAAAATATAAAATATATAAAATAATTCTTTTTGAGTGAGTCTTATGGCCAGCAATAGATTGCCAAACGTGTAGGTAGCACAGTCAATACACTTAGGCTAATATTTTCCACAAAGCAGTAATCGTTCAAGTAGAAATTCAACTGGGAGTTGTTTACCACGGTGTAGTGGGACAATAAAAATGGCATAAGCAATTAATCCTCCTGCTCAGCTATCAAAACTGCCAGTGTTTTCCCACCAAGCTTCTATGTTTCTGCATCTTTGCACTCATTAGATGTATTGCATAAAAGTAGTTAAAATAAAAAGTTCCAATAACAAAATGTTACTTCCAAGCAAGAATAATTTTCCTTTTTTATTCATCCTTGGATATAATCCATGGCATCATGAATTATGTTGATGATATGATCCAGATTGTAAATTTACAGTTTTGAGACACACCGACTATTGCCTGAAATCACGTTTTGAAGTGTTCTAACTGTGGTGAGGAACATTTCCTCTGAACGTGTAGGTATCCGGTACCAGAATTTGTATTGAAAACCCGTGATGCTGCAGTTGTACCCTGCTTCTGATTTCTTGTATCCTCCTGTTTTTTACATTGTTGTTGTCTTTAATGAGGGGATTCTGACTTGTGTGAGGATTCAGTTTGAGTACCCTACAGAACGGGTAAGAACTAGTTACCTGTTCAGGTGTGATTCACTGATCCTGCAACCTCTTGTATCTAGCCCAGTATTAGTTCAGCTCTCTCTATGCTCTCTAAAACTACAGAAAAAATAGCTGTGCTGATTACATTTGTTGCACGCTGCAATTTGGGGTTTAGCTTGAACTCCTAGAGTTTTTCTCTCGTTCCTGTGGGATTCCACTACCCTTGGACCTTAGACCATTTATAGAGTGTGTTAAGCCACAGGTGCGTGTTGAAAGACTTTGTTGGTATTGAAATTGCTCAGTGATGTCCTTCTAATTAAAATTAGCAGTCTTCCCTATCCCCCCCCCAGGTTGAGGAAGGAGTTTACGTAGTACCTTGGTCTGCCGTGCCAAGGCACATTCAGGTGAACTTCTCTTAGGCAACCAGTCTCCGAAACTCACTTCTCTCTGTGCTCTGGGATCTTCCGTCTCGGCAGGCGCTGGAGCATAGTGGCAAGCTTTTGGAACAAGTAGGTAATAACAGTCCTGTGAGGGGGCTCTGAATATTCAGAGAAAATAGTTGACCTGGATTTAGGCCAAGATGACAGGTTCCCAAAGCCACGTATTTTGATGGGAAATTGATTCCTACTTTATTTTCCCCTCAGTCTGGTGAGGGGCACGAGGGAAAGGATCCTGTGTCACATTCACTGTGAGCAGCAGGGGAGAGGGGCAGAGCCTAGAGAAGGAACTGAGAATCCCAGCCTCAACTCTCCCCGCTCTGCTTTTTAGCAAGTATTTTACACTGCTAATTTGCTTTATTATTCGCTTGCTATCTTTTTAATGGTATACAGAGGGATTGGATTGGTCTGTGTGTGAGTTCGGGTTATTTTCCCCTGTATTGCTTCATTCTTTTTGGTCTTCCTGACACAGGGTCACCCGGTTACATTCCTGTTTTGTCATGCAAGGGGCAGAAACAGCTGGAGAGCAGCAGCCTTCCTTTTCAGTCCCTTTTTTAGCAGGGCTGGATGGTAGCCGGCAGATTTGCATATAAACAACTCAAATTGCTGCCATATGGCATACCATAGAAATGAACAGTTGGAGATAAAAGTATCTTGCAATGCTGGACTTAGAAAAAACTGTTGTCTCTCAGACCAGCCCGATTTGCTGTAAAACAGTCAGTTGCATGTGTGCAGAGGAAAAGTTAAAGGAGAAGTGTTCAATTTCACTGTAGGTAATTTCACAGGGGTTTGGAAGCTGGGTTGTTACACTTTCAGCTTGGCTCTGATAACAAATAAGAAAGTTTTGGAAGTTCTCAGAAAACATCTGGAAAGACCCCTGTCTGTTTCACAAGAGTTAGTCTAGGTCTCCCAAAAAAGACTCCTTTTCAGCTTCTCTCCTGATTACCAAAGTGCTGTTCAAGCAAAGTCCCTCTATGAAGTACGTTCCATTAAATGTAACTAATAGAACATTCGTGTTACAAGTTGAAAAATCTTGAGGAAGGGTTTCCAAATGCATCTTGAGAGTTTTCTGAAAATACTTGTTTACAGAGAAAAGCTAGAAAAGCTTACACTTGTCAAGTATCTCCTCTGATGTAAGGAAGCCGTGTAGAATGGGACTAAAGAAAATGAAGATTAGCTGCTTACCAACATTGAGCCTGATTTTCTGCCTTAATGTCTTTCCTGAAATCAATCTAATGATGTCCTTTTTTTTTTTTTTTTTTGACATGGGGTTATCTTTTCATTATCCTGAGGAGAGGAAAATTTTGTACTGGGACACGTATGGGTGGCAGCACATTTATAAATCCTCTCATCCATGGGATGCTTGCAAGGAATGTGCAGTCAGCTTCTTCGGTCGCGTGATTTGGGCATGTAATGACAGACAGCACAAAACGGGACGTGTGGGGGTAATAACAACGTACAATAATTGTCATCCGTGGACAAAAGCAGTTGTGTAGTGTGACCTCTGGGGAGCAGGGGTTCAGAAGAGGTAGGATTGGTAAGAGATGGCTGGGCAGATATTCTGAGCAGTGAATTCATTCTGATATCTGCTTCATGCTTAAAGTTTAAAGGAAAAGAAAATGAATCCACTTCAGGGTTTTTTTTTTCAATTAAGACAGTTTTTAAAAAGGATTATTCAAATGCAACCTGCAATTTAAGAACCTATGCAAATTCCCTGAAGAACACACTGAATTGGACACAAAATTGCTCCGTGATCACCAGTGGACACAAAATTGCTCTGTGATCACCAGGTTCCAAAGTGAGCAGTGCCCTTATCTTGCCTGAGAAGGATTTCCCACAGTAAAGAGAAGATTTCACTCTGTAGCTGTGCACAACAGGAACCAACTGCTGGAGTAACACCTGCAAACCCCGCGGAGCAGTACCCGAGCTTCACCTCGTGAAAGGGTAATCTGAGACAGTTTATCCTCATCCTGGGGGGAGAGAACTCGGGGGTGGGGAGGGGAAGGGAGTCTTTTGTTCCTCTGAAATTTTAGTGCAAAATAGAGGCAGGTTCTTCCAGCCTTGTGGGGTTTTATGGGAGGTGAGTGCCCCATCCTGGAGCTGGGGCAGGGCTGATGCAGAGGCTGTGGTACACAGCTGGTGCCGGAGCCTTCCAGTGGCACCAAATTTATTTGCTTTCATCTTGACTATTTCTTGTCTCCTTCACTGCCTGCCCTGTGTGATCCCAATGGCGAGATCCTCTCTGTTTTGCTGGTTCACTCAAGCAGGGCAGCCTGAGCTGCCATCAGAGGCCTTTGTCAGCTGGAGGCACCAAGCTGCTCTCCCGTGGCAGTTATCTTCTGCCTGAGGTGATTTGGGGTGTGTAGATTCTGGCAGGCAAAAATCAGGGTGGCAGAAAAGGGAGGAGCAAGCAGGGCATCACCACCACAGCTTTCTCCAAGGCACAGCCTCCCCACCAGTACGGACCCTGGGACAAACCAGGTTTCAGCTGCTGGTCTGAAATCAAGTCATGGTGAGCCAGTGAGTCGTTGCAATGTAGACACGGGGGCTCTCAGTAATTAGGAAAAACATGGTAGGAAGCAGGTGTTCTGGTTGGTTTCGGTGTTCTGCTGCGGGTAATGCTGTTTCCTGGAGAAGGTGGCTAGGTATGTGTCCAGGCACTGATGCTGCAACAAACTGGAAGGTGCGTTCATGACCCGTGGAGGACTAAATTAGTTTCATTCATCATGAACGTTTTTAGACAAAGGATGATGCATAGAAAGAAATGTTGGGGCTGGATGTTATGGATTGACTCAGCACAAAGATTTCTCTGAGAAAGTGCTGCAGAAGATGCTGCCACCAGAGAAGGTAAAGGTGGAAAGCAGCAGCACCATGGGTGGCGTGACAGCTGCCCGGGAGGGAAAGCACTTCCTCATGCAAACATGGTGCCCTGTAGTCAGCAGCTGCTTTTAGTCTTAATTCCTCTGGAAATGTTGGCCAAAAAGAGAACCCAAGCCTACAACGGATCTGTTAAATCTTTTCTAAAAATGCACAAATGTGAAATTGATGGAAGATCTAAGAAGAAATCAGGCTCAGACAAATTCAGGTTTCTATCTTAAATATGTAATTATTCACAGTAAAAATGCTGAAGATGAGAATTCTGCTGAAGATAACATATTGCAGCACTGTCTTGCTTCCCCCCTTTATTTCAATTGAACTTACTAACTTTCAATGGATGTACAGAGAACATGCAATCAGATCTGGCAGGAGTAACAACAATGACAAAAAAAAAAAAAACTCGAGGAAAAGAGTCTGAGTATTTTTAACTAGATCATAGTGATAGGTATTTAGCTATAATTTCTGTTTGCTACCTGCAATTACTTTATATTCAATTAATTGTGCTAGCGACCTCCACAGACTAATCAGGCCAGGCTGCAATCAAGAGCTTAGTCTATACAGTTGCTGGATTATCCAGTGTGGTTACAGCAAGGCTGCCACAAAAAGTCATCTAAAATGTTAGTGCTCGCAGAACACCCCAGCCAGCACAGCAATTGTCATTCACAAGCAGAGCAGATTAAATTTCTGCTTTTGGTATTGACTGCAGCCTCACAGCTCTTCACTTTTCACTCCAGGCAATGGTTTTGGTCAGTAAAATCACTTTACTGTTTGCAATTGCTGGAGGGGGGGACAGGCTTGGGTGTGCTGGGGTCATTAATCCTTGAGTCTGTTTTACCCTTGGTCCTGTGGGGCTCGTGTGGGTTTGATGTGCGGAGCATCCTGGAGGGCTGCTCTTTTCTGACCGGCCTTTAGCAGGAGGAGACGATACTGTGGCACTTCTCCAGTTCTTGAAATGTTGACATGGTAAATCAGGATCGCTCTCTGTGGAAGGTGATTATAGAAGATACCAAATTCTGATTATCGAGCACAGCACAGGTAAGTGGTAAGTGAGCAGTATAGTCCTTGCTTCCAGTCAGCTTGGATATCTGCTTTAGGCATCAGGATGCCTGCTTTAACCTTCTGATGTGAACCCCTTTTGCTTTAACTTTCCCAAAACTAAAGGATGAGAAGCATTAGCAGTCAAACTAGGAATGCTGCTAATGGTGATGATGACCGAGTGGAAGGTGCTGAAGTGAAGTAGGTACTTGGTGAAGTGCAAACAAATCCTTTCTCAGTTGGATTTCCAAAGGTTAGTAGGGATTTTCACAGCTGTCATTATTTGAGAGATTTATTGTTTTTTCCTGAGTGTAGCTCTGTAATCCTCTCTATCCAGGGAGGAATTACAGTTTAAGTTAGAAGTACGTTTTACCTTGAGCAGAAATGGATATAGTTAGATTACAAAATCTTTTTGTTGAAGCTGACTAGAAATTCTTCACCTAAAAGTGAATTCATTCTCAAAGCAAGAAATTTGACAACTTTTGGAAAGCTCAATGAACTCTTAATGGTCTGTTTCAAAATTTTTAACAAGGAAATTTCTGATGTCTAGCCTGTGCTGTTCTCAGCCAGGTCAACCTCTTTCTGTTTCTCTTAGCACTGGGTTTTGCTTAAATCATGTAGTTTTGAGGTGTTGGGGGTTTTCTTCCTATTTCTGGTATTTACCTTTCTTTTCCAATAATTTGTTTAGAGTAGTCACTCCCTGTTGGAGCCACATATTCTGACTAGAAAAACCAGTCTCTTCGTGCAGTCTCATTTCTCAGGCACTCTGATAACTGGTAACTAAACTGATAACTTGTGCTCCAACCTGCTCACAGGTAGCCTGCCAACCTCTTAACTCGGGTGAGGTATTATAAGAACAGTGTTTTACTTACTGGTCTCCATCTAAAAAGCAGTAATATCTCTAGGTATGTTGAAAATAGTTCTTTCTTGCTATAGTTAAGTTTTATATTGCTGGTAAATATTGATGTGTTACTTGCCGGTCTCCTGGGGCTGATTTAGAGAGAGTCCTTGACCCCTTTGTTTTTTACCTCCTTGCTTCCCAGTAACCTCTTTTCTGATGCATAGCATGGCTGGCTGAATCCAAATGGAAATTACTTTTGTAAATGAATGACATAATTTCCTCTATCAGCTTGTCTCTTGCTGCGATAGCATCCGAAGGGGTTTCTAACAAGTTAGAGTTCTCTCACAGTTTTTTTAATTTAATGCCTTTGAATGTTTCTTTCTGAATTTAACTTTTTCAGACATTTGATGTTGAAGTCATAGTTTCATGGTTTTACTTCTGTTTCTGGAAGCTTAACTGAAATTTGAAATTTGAGTGTCTTTAGTTAGGTAATTTTCTGGTTAAAATAGATGTATTCTGTGCCTTCTCTTCCATCAGTCATCATAATTATAATTTTCTGCTTTAAAAGACTTTTTCCCCCCTTTCCTTATATGTATTTTGCTCCAGGAAAGCAAGTGACAAGTTAGACAATTAAAATGCAAGGGACAAAGGTTGCTTGGGTTTCGTTTTTTGAAATAATTTACAGTATTTAAAAATGAAGCAATTGGTACCACATTTGCTGTTTTTATCTTACATACAGAAAGATCTCGCTGCTTTAAAAAAAAAGAATCTACCTGTTCTTATGTTGTTGTTATCAATAATGTGGAAGTCAATGCACTTGGGTTTCTCAGCTTCATGACTAATGGCTGGGATATTGGGAACCAAGCAAAGTCCTAAGTAGTTTTTAGGCGACATTTCCTGTAGCAGGAAGCAATAGTGGTGACTGCAAACTCCAGCAGCATGTGGTGAGTTTTCCCTGATATCTGGGGGCACCAGGTGTCAGCAATGGGAATGACTTGGCCTGCAGTATCTTTATCCTTGGCCATGGCTCATTAAATGTGTGAAGACTGAGTTTTCAGACTCATGAAAAAAAAAAGCTAACCATTTTGAGCTTTTTTCCTTTTTAATCCACAACCACCTGTTTGGTCAGTAAGTGAGAAGCAGTGGGCATACATCATTGCAGTGCTAATTTTGCCAAGTCACATTTCAGTGAAGAATGATACTTGGGTCTTGGCAGGCTCCAGTCCCTGTTGCGTGCTGGTTTTTGAGCCTTCGGCATTCAAGAATCTTCCTTGCTGCTGTATCTCAAAGAGTTTTCCTGGCAATTGCTGGTCATCAGAGGACACTGTGGTCCCACAGGTCTTTGTGCTAACTCTTTATCCCAGCAGTTCAAATGAAGCTCGTTCTAGAGAAACATTGGGGTGTGGAAGCCCTGGCATTATGGAATAGACTACACCTTGACTGATGTCAGCCACCAGAATAATTAATCAGATGAAGGGAAAATCCAGTCCTAAAAACTTATAAAGAATCACAAACTCTCCTACTCTGTTTATTCCCAGATAAAATCCAAAATGTCTTTTTCTTAGTTTCTGATGGGGATTCCAGCTCTGGTTTCCATGGTACACCCAGGACTGGGTGGAAGCTGTTACATTCTCCACCTTGGGAGCTGGAGAGGAAGAAGAGAAAATCAGAGCAATTCAAATCTTGAATTTGAGAGGGAAGTAGGGGCTAGTTAACACACAAAACAAAACCACTTTTCCTCTTGATCTGATAACCAAGCAGTCTGTCAAAATGTTAACATCTCTCTGTGGGACCATCTCCTGTGCTTGGCTGAGTTGTTCAGTCAATTGTTAACCAAACGAGGGGCAAACTGCTCCCTCCCACCTTTCCCGTACAACTGCTGGGGGTGCGCGCAGGGCAGGGCTGGGAGAGGAGCTGAGACTCTCAGCTGAGATCAGGTACAACTGGAAATACTCAGTTTGAGGGCACGGACCCACAGAGGCTTTCAAGAGGGAAATGGGGTGACAGTCCAAGAGAATGCATCTCAGTAGCTACTTGCTTGTTGCCCTTGGTCATAACCGTTTCTGTCATCCTAGCCCACCTTCTCCTTGACAGACAGCAGCATTTTCCATGTGCCTGGACTGCTCGACCCCTTTTTAGTGGATGCTAGCAGGCAGAAGCGAACAATAGAAAATTGATCTCTAGAGGTCCCTTCCACTCTGACAATTCCGTGAAACATTTTTGCTTGTGCTTTACAGCCTGGATTTGTTGCGGTTTCGCGTCGCTGTTGCAGGGCTACATGTTGCTCACCAGGAAAGCTAAGAAAGCCCTGAACTTTCCAGTTAGGCTGTGGCTGGGGCTGGCTTGCTGATGCAACCTTTCTGTGGTCACGTAATATGTTGTTGATCCCCCTCTCTCCCAATGAGAGGTCTGCTTGGAAAATATGCTATTGAAGAGTGACACTGAAACAACACTTTTTTTGTGAAGTCTTAAGTTTTATCCACTTTCGCTGGAGGTATTGACCGAACTGGAATGAGATCAGACAAGGAATTGTGTTGTGTCCCTGCTGTTTGTGCATTTGGCAGGATAATCGGATCGATCTAGCTCCTCATCTCTTTCCCTTGTGTGAGTCTCTCCCAGGACTTAGGGTGAAGAGAAGCGCTCAGAAAGAGAGCTTAAAAAATGGACAAAGATGGCCTCTGAAGCTCTGCGGTTTTGGGGGAGGAGGGAAATCAATGATGGTTTGATATTCAGGCAGAATCCTTGTGATAGGAGAGGGATGAAGCTGAATCTCCTGAAAAAAGGTTCAGCAACAGCTTCTGGAGTAAGGAGTCAAACTTCCGTTGTATTTATGGGCTGTAATTACCTTCCAAAGGGGAGGGCAGTTCTGGGGAACTATACTTGTAACTGCTTGATGGCTCCCAAGCGTAACTCACTTGGTGACCTCTGCAGCGCTGACACATGGCTCTGCAGGCACTGGCTGCCTGGCTGTGGAAGTCCTCACATGCTGAGCTTCTCTGCATGTTTGTACCAGCTTTCAGGAACAATTTTGAAGTGCCACCTGTGGAACCAGTACACCTGGAGTCCATCAATAACTGCATACTTGAGTATTCTCTGCTTCTTAGCCATTCTCAGCCTTGCTTAAAATGAGAGACAAACTCTTTCCCAAAATGGAGCTGGCAAGCTTTTAGGACAGATTTACTCTCATTTGCATAAGTTAAATTTGTTCAGAGCAAATAATGTCACTATCAGCATCATTCTGCTGCATGTCTAATGAAGCTACAGGTGAAATGATGGTGAAATAAGTAGCTGATTTATCCGTGTTTTGCCTATAAAAGGTGATGACTCTGGAGTGGATGTTTGTCAGGCTCTCAGTAGTTGCACACAGGAACACACAATCTTAATGAGGATGGCAGCTCAGCAAGAGGCTGGGGATGTGCTTCATGGGATTCCTTTCTTTTGGAGTCCTTTTCTTCCAGTGTCTTTCATCCTGCCTCACAAACAGGGATGTAGGTTTGCAAGTCAAAAGAGAATAATTCTGTACTTCAGTGGTGCTGGTTTCTGTAAAGAGTCACTCACAGTATGTGGTCACACTTCCTATTTGACCGTTTAGGCACATTTAGACTTCTGTTCCTTTTTTCAGGCCTGAAGAAAATA
>JAOQGH010000002.1:4713139-4749778 GCA_025769975.1 Gallinago jamesoni | reverse complement strand
TCACAGTTGTTCCAGTGGTGACTCTGTTGATATATTTTCAGGAGGAAAAAGGAAGAAAACATTTGTACTCCTTGAAGGACAACTTTTTATCTACCTTGCTATTATTTTTCTTATTTGCTTACTAATTTAATCCTCTCCTTGTAATGGCTATGTAACCTTTACATTATTTCATAATGCTTAGCACCTAATTTTAGCTGGCATTCAGCCCTTACCACTCACTTCAGAAGAGATGACATCTCTGCATGTTTCTTGCATTTCCATATCAAATTCTTACTAAAGTATTAATCCTGTATTATAAAAGCCTTTTCTCAGTTGAATACATTTTGCACTAAACCCAAATGCTCTATTTGAACTCCTGATTGAGCTCACAGCAGCAAGGAACAACGTTCTTCAAATTCCTGATGCATTTAACAGATCTGCTCAGACTGAATTACCTGAAAGGTCTAATCTGCAAAAGCGTTTGTGTTTGCAAATGTTTTCACTGTCTCAGCAAGTAGTCTCTAGTCTCACTGTTTAACAAATACCAGTGAACAAACGTGTATAATTTTTTTATAATATGCTCCATTCAGTTTAACTTCCTCTGATCTTTTTTCTAAAAAAAATCTCTAACAAGATTAGTTGTGAAGAACTTGATATGTATCGTGTACTTCTCAGTGATAAAGATTCTCAGCAGAACCAGCTCTTGCTTCTGTCTTTTGAGTGAGAAAACAAAATTCAAGAAAACAGGCTGAGCTGTGCCATTCTCAGTCTTTTGAATTCTTGCACCTTGAATTCTAAACTGCAGATCTTAACTGCCTTAATGGTCTTTTAAAATGAGGGTAATTTGAACAGTGCTATTTTTCTCTCTGTCTCGGTCAGAAAAGACAACTGTATGTGTTAATATCATGTAGTTAACGAAATAAATTACATTAATTAGTAGCGCTTCCACTATGGTAATTAAGTTTCAAAATCAGAGACTTCATTTCAAGGCTAGTTTTAGCTTTTCTGTACCACTGTCTTGCTTTAGGACACGTCCACTCCATCACCCCCTCTAACAACGAGCCCGTACGGATGCAGTTCAGTTACAGAAAAAAATGTAATGAAAACAGCAGCTACTTATTTGAAGGTTGAAGAGAAAGAAAACCAATAGTTTTACCATATGGACTTTGCTTTGCCTGACCTCATTAACAGCATGATGTTAAGTGTAACCTTTTTTTTCTTTAACTTGGTGTAACCCAAGAAAATTTCACAGCTAGCGGAGGTCAAAAGAGTCATTGCATTGGGTTATGGAGTGCAGGGTGGCCAAAGTGGGGGGTGAGAGTGGCTGTGGGTGGCACAGGTACGAGGATCCAACCAAACCAGATGACTGTTTTATTCCTGGGAGCCTATCCTACTTCCTGCTCAAAGCAGTGTCAGCTACAGGGTCACACCAGGCTGCTCAGGGCTTTAACCAATGACATTGTGGAAAATCCCCAGGGTTGGAGACTGTACAGCCTTTCTGGACAGACTGCTCCACTGCTGTGCTGTCCTTAAAGGTGAAAAGGTTCTCCTTATAGCCAGTCTGAACCTCTCCTGTTTCAACTGATGCCTTTTGTCTTTCATCCTCCCACCACACGCTGCTGTGCTGAGCCTGGCTCCATCTTCTCAAGGGGCTGCTGTCAGGTACCCACAAAGCTATTTCTTCTCCAGGTTCAACAAGATCTGTTTCCTCAGCCTTGGCTCACAGGGTGAGTGTTCCAGCCCTGACCATCTTGGTGGTCCTCTGCTGAATTCACACCCGTTTACAGATGTCTTTTCTATATCTGGGGCCCAAAACTAGACTTAATATGCCAGACGTAGTTTAATAAGCACCAAGTAGAGGCAGATAATCACTTTCTTTGATCTGCTGGCTCTGCTCCTGTTAATATACAGTCCAGGATGCTCTTGGCCTTTGTTGCTGTGTGAGCCTCCTCAGTACAGAGGAGCCTTGTTAAAAGGCTTGCTTTCATTCAATACCAAATAAAAATTGATAAGAAGTATCAGCAGAAAGAGGTGAGTGGCTTTATTCAGACACTTTGCTTCTTGTTTCATACTTAGAGAGCTTTAGTGATTTTTTTTTATATAGTCCATAAGCTAAACATTTGCAGAATGAAGCATGACATGCAGAGAGAAGCTGAGGTTGTCAGCAGCATGGTTTTCTTTAACCTGATAAAATTGCTGTGATACTTGCATGAAATTTTTCTTGCTGTTTGGTTGTTGTTTTTTTTTTTAAACATTGGGTTAGAGAAATATAGGTATCTGCATTTCTAAAAGAACATACATCCAAAGGCACTCAGCCAATTCCTTACTATGTTTTATAAAACCACTCCTGAAGTAAGGAGATGCTAGTAGTGAGTATCATTAATGTGACTCACACAGTGCTATCAAAACCTCCAATAGAGAGCTCAATATGCAAAACCCGACAAACCACCCACACTAGTGAGCGTACAGTGAAGCTCTTGGAAATAAGTAATATATGATGTGAAACATTTTTTTTTACCAAATATGCTTTATCTTATACTGATGCATCAGCAGCAACCCATGTTCTGTTCACTGGTGGTGCACAGCTCCCTAAGCAGCCCAATTTGTACTGAAGCAGAAAGATTTCTGGGCAATGTAACAACTGAAACTGCAACTGCTGTTTCTTCAGCAAACTCAGTCTGTTCTGAAAGTTGAAACTCTATTTATTTGAAACAACTGAAATAAACAGAACTTCTGTGAACGTTATTCTGCTTTTCTTAAAAAAAAAAAAAAAAGCAAGCTTTATTTTTTTGTCTTGTAGTCTTGTAGCAATATTTTTTTCTGGATACTGGATTTCTCTTCTCTTTCTATGGCCAGCTATATGCTGAGTTTCCAAGAGGGAAAACTGAACTGAAATCATGAAATATTTTGCTTGTTCCCAAGAAAATATTGCAGCAAAGCTAGCCTGTTGTTCAGATCACTTGCTTAGGTACTTCATGGACTGCATAATTTACTTTTTCCACTGGAATTTTTCTCCTCCCATTTCAATATCCTGCAGGCACCTGCACATCTCTCATTTCCATTGGAGGCTTTACCTCGGTCTGTGAGATCCAACAACCCAGTATCTTCACAGCAAGGGTTCTGCTAAACTGTTTTTTGAAGAGATATTTACTGAATCTTCTGCAATACACTGGAGGTACTTAGTTCCTCTGTTTGTCTTCTCTCACTTCCTTTTTGGCTGAAATTTAGATTAACTGAAACATGGAAAGGGTGTTTAATAGTGCCAAAGCCATGGAGAAAGGTCTGCGAACTGTGGGCTGAGGTCCTCAAGTCCAAACCAGTGCTGTTTAATCTACAATATCCAAACAGCTCCTCTGAGACCTCCTGTGGTGATAAAGATAGTGCTTTTCATTTCTAAACGGGGTTTTGACTTTTTGTGTTTGTTTTGTGGTTGTGGTTTTTGGTTGGTTGTTTTTTTTTTCTGTGGGCCATAAATTCCAGCCCAATGAAACCATGCAGAAACTTATTTTATAGCATAGGGAACATATTTTAAGTTGGATATTTGTTTAGAGAAAGTGGGAGGAAAAGTGGCTGTGCAAACCCATCAATATCGCAAGCTGCTGAAGCAGGTGTGAAGTTCCCCATATACCATCAAAACTTTGTTCTCAGCTGAATTAAAAAAACTTCCTGCCGTGGGATATGCCCTGAAACAAGATTTAAGGATGGCTTCATTCCACTTCAGTGTGTGATGGTGGCCTCTTTCCTGCAACCCAGAGGCATGGGTCTGAGGAAGCTACAGCTGCACCAAGGTCTCTGACAGCTTCTTCTGTGGTGGGTGGGATTGTGCCAAGTGTTGCCTGGGAGGGAGTTAGACATAATAGCTCTCATGTGTCCCCTGATTCGTGGCTTGCTGGAAACCCTCTGTAGGACATATGTTCTCTTTTGAATAACTCTGTGGGTGCTGTGTATCTGAAAGATGTGTGTGACTTTCCTTGCCTGGGGTAAATGTAAACTGAAGCCAGGAAGCGTGAAAAGAAGTGAATTTCGGTCCATTCCGGAGAGACATAACCATAGGTATATCTTACTCCTATGACTGTAAGCTCTATATGATATACTTTTTGTGACTGCCTTTTGTGTGACAGCACATTTCCAAGCAAAGGAGTCAGCCCTGGGAATATTGCAGCAGTTGAACTTTAGCTTAACAGGCACAGGAATGCACAACTGCATGACAATATTTTCATAGTAAGTGTTTCACTGTATAGGTAAGTACCTAACCAACACCCTGTAATGCTTTGATTTCTGCTTAGAACAAAGCTTTTGGCATTAATGAGCTAATTGGATGGTCTGAGATTTATTGCAGGAGAGAGAACAGGGCTGGGAGCAAGGAAAAGGTAGAGATGGCTTAGTGGAGAAATGCCAGGGTTACAAAGGCACTTTTTTTGGACCAGGCCAAGTGGAAAAGATGTGCTTGTGTCAAATTCCTGTAGAAGGGCATGGCACCACCTGCAGACAATTAAGAGCCAGAGAGGCTGCCCATGACTGGTTTACTCCTGTTTGGTTGTTTGGCTGTATGGGCTAGTCATTGATAGTTTTGCAACCTACCCGCGACCGTTTCATTTTGTGTTATTTTCATCTCCCTACAAAGAAGCTTTTGACTAGATCTGTCTTTTATGATCAAGCCTGGTGCTAAATGGTGAAATGGTTAAAGGCAATCATCCTTGCTATCAGCTCTCCTGTGGTTATGTTCAGTGCCATATGTGAATTGACTTAAAAGCTATCGGCATGCTAAATGATATGAAAAATAATTATCTTGAGTGCTGTTGTTGTTCATAGCTCAATTTCTCTGCCGCTTATGCAGTGAACAGCAGGAATGCCCCAAAAGCAGATGGTTTTGCTTGTTGGCTATTTTGCCAGCTGTTGTGGGTGAAAGTCAGATCTCTGAGGACAGTTTACCTGCAAGCCTTCAAACAAGCAGAAGTGCTGTTTTCCTTTAAACGGTCTATTTGAAGCTGCATGCTTGCTCATGCATTTGGTCAGTACCTTTGGAGCTTGAAGCCTGCTCTCAAGATGTTCTTGGCGCATTTAAGTCGACATGTCAGTGGCCTTGGTAAGTGTCGGAGGGGTTGATCTCTCTGAAGATCAGAGATACATATTTCAATGGCAAAAACTTTCCCACTGTGCTTGTCTTAAGTAAAACTGTACCACAGTTGGTGTCTGCTGCATAACTTGCTCCTATCTGGGAGCTTGAACCAAGATTTTGGGAGAGAGCTCTTGCCTTTCTTCTTGAGTCCTGCTTTATTTTCAACATACCTGCCTGTGTTTGTTTTCTTTTTTATTGCTTGCAGTTAGGACTAGACTTCTGGGTTGTTGGGAAGGCAGAAAATGTGGTTTTGGTTTTTGGTCTCTTATCTTTTTTTTTTTTTTTCTTTTCCCAAATTGCACAGCATCATTCTTTATTTGTAAAAATCAGCAGTTGAATCCAAATGGAGGATGCTGTTTGCCTAATTGTCCGGATTTGGGAGTGTCTGTTCTTGCAGGAATCCATAGATATGCTTGTAGCTGCTTCTTTAATGTGAACTGAAGAAGTGTCAGTGACCTTAACTGACACTTCACTATTTTGTTTGTGTCTTTGAGTTGTACAAAATAATCAAACAGAAAGATACCGTCTGCTGTTCCTGAGGGCTTCTGTTTGTTTCAGTGACAGATTAAACATGTTTCCACGTGCTGTGTCGTCTCTGTCTCAACAGATGTAAGCAGATTCCTATAAGGGAGTTTACTCTTGATTTGCATTTGTTTTCTCTTTTTTTTTTGTAATGAATTTACTAATAGATCGTTTACTCAAACTTTTAAGAAGTAATTTGAATGCTATTGTAATAAAAGGCCTCTCTGTTCACTTTCCCAGAACTAGCCTGGTTTTACCCATATAAAACTTGTATGTAATTTTTCTTAGAACCAGAAGATGCAAAAATTCTGCAACTGTAAAACAACTCAGTGAAAAATAGTAAAGTTCATGTTACAGAGATGGAACAAAAAATCACTTTGTGCTAGTCAAGAATACCCAGAGGCTTTTCTCTACACTGAGTTTTGTTATCCAATGCTCATATTACAGATGACTTCCCCACATTGTGGCCGATACGTGCTCCAAAAAGGTATTCTTGGGTTTCAGGTGTCCAGGTAATGAGCAGAGTTTGAATAGACAGGTAAACCAAACTGAAGGATAATAACACATGAGTACTGGCAACCTTCCTAGATTGGCATTGGTAAATGTGATTCTGTAAGAGCTACAGAGCGTGGAACGGTAACTGCACTGTATTTAAATGATCAAAAAGATTAGCCTGAGTTCCTTGACTGCTGACAGGTATCTTGCACACAGGCATAAACAAGTACTTTGTAAAAACTATAAAGAAGCCAGGAAGATGATTCTCATCAGATGATTTAGGGAAAATTCTCTCTTAGATTCACATTAGAAGAGTAGGAAGGCGGCAGAGGGTTCTGCAGTCTTTTTTGAGCTATAAAGGGATGGATAGCAAAGAGCTTTAATGAAGCATAGCATTTTGGGGCTTTTGTATTAGGCCTGAGACAAACCTTGCACAAATCATTAGGACTGTTCCCTGGGCAAATGTAAGGGATGCAGCTATTAAGTATTTCCATCAAACTTGGGAGAACATCTCAAGTGTGACCACAACAGTTAGGTAGCTATGGAAAGTAAATCAACAAAGAAATTGATAGACACTTTTAGGGTGCTGCCTGGGCCTTTTTCCACATTTCCCACAATGATCTAATTCTTGCTTTCACTATTTCAGACTTTATTTCAAAGTCAGAAGTGAGTGATATCTAATATTCATGCCCTTAGCATGTGTGTACTCTGGCACTATTGATCTGTAACCATTATTTTAAATAGACTTGTGTCTGAACATGAGTTTAGTGTTTGGGATTTTTCCTTTAGTATCAAGCTTGCTTTTGCTTAATGTTTTGTTTTAAATATTACTCTGAAAGGGCCTTCCCTGAATGAAGATACAAGATATGAGGCTGTGAAACAGATGCGGGCAATGATAGCAAGATAATAATAATAATAATAAAGATAATGAATAAATTTTGATTACACTTGGTGTTCTACTCCTTAGCGGTTTGGTGTTCTGCATGAACAAATGGTAAAACTGGACGCAGCCTGGTGCACCTAGTGCAGATACTCGAGGCAGAAAGCTATTCACAAGAGTTATTACTGAACACTGACAGTCTCTTCTCCAACAGAAAGAAAGCTTCCAATGGATTCTGCACCTGCGAAGAGTTTCCTAGCAACATCACCGAGGAAACTGTATGCCAGAACTTTTTTTCTGAGTGCTTTTTGTTGAACATAGCAGCAGTTGTAAAACAAAGGTCAAGAGCAATTTAAGCTCTTAAAAGCACTGTTGCTTAAATCATTTACTCAGAGAAATGTTTGTATTGTGTTTTTTTGCCTAAAGTATAAATACAGGGTCATCCAACAGATACTCCAACTGAAGTTTAGTTAAATGTGAATATGATTTAATCTGCGATGTCACTTCTTACTTGCGAGAAAATTACTGTTAGCATTTAAGTAACTTTCTGCGCAACACAGAAGAGAGAAGCACAGAACACCCGTAGTGGGAACAGACCAGCAGTCTAATTAAAAAAAAAGCAAAAAAAAAAAAAGCTTTTTTTTTTTGTCTGAGAAGGTGTATGTGGTCATTGTGTTACTGTGTGCACAGGCCTCAGGTGAGTCCCTGCTTTGTGCTTTGTCATCAGTTTTCATCACAATTTATTTCAGGTTACCCTCCCTCAAAAGATTTTGTACCTGATAAAGATCAACATCCAATAATCTCTTAGCTATTTAGAGAAATGCAGGTTCTGCATGGTTTCATATGTAAACAGTCATCTGAAAAGTCATTAGACATAATTCTCTCTCTCAGCTCCCTGTTCATTAAGCTAAATGATGGTTTCAGCTGTAATTTGATAACAAACAAATGTGCTTAAAGTAAACTTCTGCTTCCTTCATTACAAAGGCACTTGAAAAATGCTAGAGCCATTTTCATTTCTCTGAAAAATATTTCCAAGTAATTTGCCAAAGAAAATTAACTGAGGATAAGGTGCAAGAAATTTTCAGTGAAAATCTGTTACAGCTAATATGAGAAATGAAACATTATTCCACTCAAACTACCTCCCCCCACCACCACCACCTCTTTCTGGACTTCAGGTGATGTGACCCCCTGTTCTCATGAATCCCCTCTCGCAGCCACGCTCCATGTCTCTGTCAGAAGGAATATGCCGTACCATATCAGACATGAATGCAGATCGTGTGTTGGTCACACAGGAAACTTTAATGGAGCAGCTAGTGAAAAATTATCCAGGTAATGTGCTCATTTCTCTCTCCTTTTAAAAATAACTGTATCATCAAGTTGAGGTTCTGATATTGGGCAAGTGATCACTGAATGTTTACAAGCAAAGCTGGCAATATGAAAAAATATAAATTAACAGGCAAGCAGTAGAATAAATGAATGCGCATACTATCCTCATCTATCTGTGAATGTCACTAACATTGTTTTGAATGTAATCCATTTTACAGATTTTAATAAATCTTCTTTGAGTATAAAAGAGGGAACTGAGCGACGTGTTGAGAGTATGCCCTTTCTAGACGGTAGGAAAGGATAGATGAGGTATTTAGGTGCTAGATACAGAACAAAATAGACTGTGTGTCAGATCACAAAGACTGAGTCCTCCTTTAAGAGGCAGGAACATAGCTGACTTTGATGGCAAAGGGACTGGGTAGGAGTCTACATCTGGTATTTGCTATCAAAGAACACAACTGACCTCAAAATCAGATTAATCGGTCAAATTCAAGCCCTTTCCTTCCTACAAGCAAATTACTTACACTAAAAGAGCTTTATTCCTTCTCTTCTGATGGGGTAGCAGCCACTTCCCTTAAATGCTGTGTTTTCTTTTGAATCTGAAAAATGTTCAATTTTCCTTAAATCTGCAACATTGAAGTGTGTAGGTGTGCATGTGAGACTTTGTAAAAGCTCATTATGGCCCTCTGCTGGAGGTTGCTTGGTTTGATACTGAGCTTTCTCTTCTGAGTCTTCATAATACGATAGCCCTGCAAATGTTACAGGTAGATCTGGTCAGCATTTTCACCAGTGTGAAAATTGTTAATGCAACCCCATAAACTGGCCCAGAACCCTGCCAAGAACATGATGTAGTCCATATGTGCACTGAGACAACCATAAAGCAGCATTTTCAAGACAGCAAGAAGTAGCACTCTCAAAGTCTGTAGGGAAAGAGTGTGTTTCTTGCTATGTTTTCACCTCGCTGGAAGTTTTGCTGACTCAGAGCTGCAGCCAGAGCTGAGGCCAAGATTTGGGGTGGCTGCAGAAGGGCTGTCCCTCTTCTGGAAAGGAGCCCAGGGGCTGTGGGCAGGGGACAGTCAGATGCAAGCACAGTTGCTGGCCCTGGAAGCTCAGCAGATTGGTGATGTATTAAAAAAAAATTAAAAAATAACCCTGCCTTTTGTCCAGTGATACTGGGCAGTTTCATGTTGAAATTAAGTATGTGCTACTCAAACTTAAGTTCCCAGGTCAGTTTAAAAATTCTTTTGGAATCCTGTGAACTAAATACATTGGATATTTCATGTTCAGTTGCCTCCAAATCTGTTGTATGTAAGGAATTTTTTTTTGCCAGCCTCCGTTTTATTTAAAAACTTATTTCTCATTTGAAATATCTGCATCTTTGTTGCAGGCATTATAGTTCCTTCTTACAGTATCTTACATAATATCCTTGGCACTCTAATTAAAGAAAGGAAAATCTATCATACAGGCGAAGGATATTTCATTGTCACTCCCAACACATACTTTATCACAAATGATGCCACAGAAGACAACAGAATGGTCCCACTGGAGGACAATTGTTGCTGTTCATCTCCTTCTATCACTTACCTGGTAAACATTGAGTGCTGTGCAGACCTAGTGAAAGAAAACATGCCGACGGTATCCCATTACAGACCCTGCCATTGTTTCCCTGACCAGAATATGCTCTGTGATCAAAGCCATGGGCAGCTAATGGACCGTGAACCTAATGGAAGAGGTAAGGAAGGCTGCAGTGAATTTAAGCCTTCAATTCAAACCCAAGGGATCTCCACATCTGCTGAAAACCACTCCTGGGACACCATCAAATCCCTGACATCTGCAAAAGGGAAACTGAAAAGTAAAAGGTTTGGCCTTGGCCTTTTCTGGAGAAGCACTTCTAAAAAAGAAAAACATAAGAAGGAGTACTCCACTTTTTCAGCCCAGTTTCCTCCCAAGGAGTGGCCTGTCAGGGATGAAGATGACTTAGATAATATGCCGCGTGATATTGAACATGAAATCATCAAGCGTATTAACCCGACTCTTACAGTTGATAATTTGATTAAACATACGCTATTAATGCAGAAGTATGAAGAGCAGAAGAAATATATCAGTAAGGGTACCTTGGCTGAAGTGTCAACAGTCAGGCAAAATCATCTTTCAAAGGACTGTGTTCAAAAGACACAAAGTAAACCAGCAAAACACTCCAGGAACACCATATCAAAGAAAGAGAAGCAGATTAGCAGAAGCAGCAGCAAATCTCACGTACATGAGCTAATATCCCAAAATGCAAAACTGGAAGAGAACCTTTCACTGCCTACCAGAAACCAACAGCCATCTGATGTACCAGCAGAATCACATGTCATATATAAAAAACAAATTAAGAACCCTTTTCAGGGTCTGTCATGGAGACGCAACTTTTATGTGAAAGGGTACAAAGGTACTATTAACAGTCAGCTGAAGTTCAGGACTCAAAAGCAAGAAAGGGCTTTACAAAGGCCACAGCTGTTGGACTCATCAAAAACCTGTGAATATGGAACTGAACAGCTAGCTACTGAAAGGCAGGCTGGCAAAACTAAGCAAAACAAACTCCTCCATGCTAACAGGTCTTCTCTCCAACTAAAGAAAGGTAGTTTAAGTGAAAAATTTAGTTATCCACATGGTGGTACTTTGCAAATAGATAATAAATGCAAATACCTTCTGGAGAGGAGTATTTCTGAAGAAAACATCTACAGAAGAACAATAAAAAAAAATCCCAAGGATATTCAAAAATTCCCTCACTCCTACACTGGAGAGAATGGTGTGTACAAAGAAGATGCAAATACAAAAGATGAGTATCGCAGGTGTAAAGCTGACACTGTATGTGAGTTATTAGATCAAACAGCAAATGAATTTCAAAATATCTGTCTTTCAAATCATACAGCCAATGTTAACCTAGTAACAAAAATTGGTGTGCAATACAGACAAAAGACTGATAAAAAGAGTGAAGTGATATTTAAATATGACTGTGCCAGCCATCCTGGATCAATGAAGCTGGAAAGTGAAGGATTTACTGCAAACTGCCATCTTCTGTACCGAAAACCCCACGATGGTGACACCTGTAGCTCACTACATCTTGATGATAGTTTTGAAGGCAGTGAACCACCTCACCTGCATCCTTGCCATGTTTTTTCAGAGACAAGAGACCGGAGTAAAGCTGTGCAGAAGCTGGAGATGCCTATGCCCCTAAAAATCTGTAAGGTTAATACTTATTCTTCCCAGTACAGCACAACTGTAAATAAACCTGACTCTGAAGAGTGTGGATATAAGGAAAGTGCCAGTTTTGCAGAATCAACAGATGGCTCAAAAGAGCATCAAAAAACAGATTTCACAGAAGCAAGATGTTTGTGCAGTCAGGTTATTCCGATAGGTCATGGAAAGAAAGAAGAAACTGGCCTTACTGAATGTGTGAAGGCTTCAGCTGTAGCGGGTTTCTACCATGCTAATGAGGCTGACTCAGATGCTGACACTCTGCAGAACTTCACCTATGAGACGGGTGAAATAATGGGATGCTGTGCTTCAGGCTCACAGAACACACAAAAGAGAAACCCTCTGGGTAAAAAGGATTTGATTTTTAACAACGCATATACGGTGGTATTGGAAGGGACAGAAAACCACAGCATTACAGGAGACAGTGGAATTGACTCCCCAAGGTAAGAAACACTTGTGACTATGTTAGATGTTTTATCTTCAAATTAACAATCAGATTTAGGCAGAAACATTGCTATAAATTATAAGCCCCACTCCTCAACAACAGAATTCTTATTATCTTTAAAAACTTCAGTGTTATGTCCCAGAAATACTCAAAGAATACACTTATACCAACTCTTTTTACATGAACATTCCTTCTAAATCAGCTATACAGATGCCACTGCTTATATTTTGCATTTGTTTTCATGAGGCAAAAAAATAGTATGAGCTCTGCCTTGCAGACAGAGATGGCCAAGTGCAGAAATGTTAAGAAACGTAGTGTTTGATAAACTCAGTGTTAAATACGGTGATTGATAAACTCCTGTTATCAGGCAGGTTCAGCTTGTGTTGATCTCGCTATATGACATTAAGGAGATTATTACAGTTCCTCAAATTGTAGACGAAGAATAAAAAGCTTTATAGAGGTGTTAAACCAAAACTTGAAGTACAAAATACTACTATCTGACTTGCTTACAATAGACAGGAGAATGTGTACATCACTTGTCCTAGAAGGTTCTCCTTACTTTCATAGGGTAGATTTTGCCTGTTACTGTACTTGAAAATTCCCTTAATGGAAAACAAATTGGTATGAAACAATTTTTTACACAGTTACATGTGGAGAAGACCTACAAAAGTTGACTAAATTGGCAAGAACGTAAGTTAAAGTGCTGTTAGGGGAAAATGATAACCATTTTTTATAGCATCACATATTAAGATTTTAAATGACTGATATTTAAGTAAAATTAAACCATTTGAGT
The DNA here is from genome assembly GCA_025769975.1 of Gallinago jamesoni. Taxonomy (NCBI): domain Eukaryota; kingdom Metazoa; phylum Chordata; class Aves; order Charadriiformes; family Scolopacidae; genus Gallinago; species Gallinago jamesoni. The sequence continues at coordinate 4,736,979 of JAOQGH010000002.1, read as the reverse complement.
TCTCATTAGATATGTACTGTCACCTTAAGAAGCCAGTATATGAAGGAACAAATCACATACTACAGTTTTTAAGGAAATTCTAAGGATTTTTTTTTTTCCCCGGTAAGCAGCTTTTGGCTGTGTACTCTTAACACTCTAGTGTGTAACTTGGACATGAACATTTGAAATCTGTTGGATACTATTTAGCAAAATACATTCAAAGGGTCATTTTGATTGTTTGTATTGATGCCATCTGTGCATACCAGAAAATAAGCCAAATAAGTTTATTTTTAGAATGTGAAGTCTGATGTCTAATAATTCTGTTATTTTAGATGGACTGAAAAGAAGATGAAGCCTCCTGCCAAATTCTGAAAGCACAAATACTAATGCAAAGAGGAGGACAAAGTGGAATGACAATTAGAACAAAATTCCTTGCTTCAGCTAATTCTGGTCATGAATATTTTATTGGTTTTTTTTAATGAGCTTTGTAAACTTCCTTTTTGGAAACATGTAACCATACTGTAAATGTGATCAGTCACATCTGTAAGGCTCAAAGCTGTTAGTTAAAACTTTTGACCATAGTATTTGGAAAGCTGAGTAGTGCTGTTGCTCTCATATTTAATTAGTTTTTGCATCCCTTTGATAATAAAAATGAGAATGGATATACTTCGTTCAGATCACACTATTAACCTGGAAAGGGTATATGTTGCTCAAATAGGAACTATATCAGTTGGATGGGACTGTTTTATACTGCAATTCATGAAAGTGTTTTTTATCTCCACGCTCCATCTCCCCTGTCAGAAAACAAAGCAAATTAACTGGATTGGCAGGCACCTTATTAGTAGAACAACTCCTTGAATCCTGAGGTTTTCCTCACAGCGTCCTGAAGAAATCTCAGATGCCCTCCTGAATCTACTTGGTGTGTTTCGATATGGCAGAGATTTTAGTCTTTACAAATGAGAACGTGTTGGCGTGAGAGACAACAGGTAATGTCGGTGGCGTTGCTCTGAGAGGAACCTTGCTGCAGGCTGGCACGCTCCTGGTCTCCCCTGGCCATCTTTTACAGAAACAACATCCCAGCAGCTGTCGGGATTGTTTTACAGCTTTTAGTTTAGAAGACTTAATTTTGACTTCGTAGTCCTGGTTTCTTCCTGTAGCTAAAAGCAGACTGCACTTGTTTAATGATCCCAACCACCACCCAAGCCCTGTGGTCCTTTTAAACCTTGTGGAGGCACTTGGACATACTGTTACTGGCTACATTGGGCTCTTTAGCTGTTGAAAACGTCTCTCCAGTAGTTACGGAGACAGACGGCTAAAGTTGTAGTTATCAGTTTTTAAAGTTAATGGAGATTTCTTTCAGGGAAGATGTCTGTGGCTGTGAAGCAGCGGTAGAAACTGCGCTAGTGCCGCCTGGGGCTGAGGAGAGCCCTGCGGCGCCTTCTCCCCCCTCAACCCTTCGGCCGGTTTCAGTCACGTCGGTACTGGCGTTTTCCCCTCAGGCTTCTCCAGAAGTCATCTCCTCTCAGCGCCTCACGCCCCCACCACCTGCCAGCGGCCTTTCCGCTTCCTTAAACACCCCTCCCAGGGCTTACACACGCAATGCAGCGTAGCACAACACGACATAAAACAGACTGGAAATGGCGCCGACGGCCCCAAGCTCCCAGCACCGCCCGCTGCCCTCGCCCATCATGGCGGACTCCGGAGAGCGGCGGCGCGGGGTCTGCTGGGTCTTGTAGTCCAGCCCGGATCCCCAGGGCATCCTGGGCCTTGTAGTCCGACGGCGGCGGCATGTTATTGGCTGTCGGGCCGGGCCGGCCCCGCCCCGCGTTGCCGGGCAGTGGGCGGGCTTCTGTTTCTGTCACACGGCAGCGGCGGCAGCGTGGCGATCGGGCCGGCGAGCGGAGATGCCTGAAGCCACTCGGTGTAGCGCCAGCAGCAGCGGGGCTGAGTCGGATCCCGAGTGCCCTATGGAGACCGAGTCAGCTCTGGAGAGTAGCCGGCGGCGGCGCAAGGTACTGGAGGCGGGGGAAAGGGGGGGCGTTCTGCGGGCCTTCCGCGGCCCGGTACGGCCTTCCCGCCACCGCGCCGCCTCGCCTGCACGCCGGGGTTCGTGTCGGGCGGGTCGCCACCCCCTCACTAATGGCGGAGCCCGGGGTGGATTTGCTCGGCGTGGCCGTAGGGGGTGCCGGGCCGGCTGGCCGACCACGTGCGCGGCGGCGGCGGGGCCTCCCGGGAGGCCGGCAGGCGGCGGGGCCTGTGGCGCCGAGGGGAGGTGGGCCCGCTGAGGGTAGGTGGGCCCACCGGAGCAGGCGTGTGGTCATCCCTGTCAGGGAGCGCTCTGGAGAGGGGGAGGGTGTCCCGTGAGGGGAAAAGTGCCTCCGGGCGCGGCGGGGAGGGATCGGTGGCTTCGCACCATTCCCCCCCCCTCGACCCGTAACTACAAGATAAACTTTTAATTTTAACTGTCCTGAGGGCTCTTATCTGTTTCGCCTCGGTTATATCATATTTATGCGTCTATTTTACTTCCCGCCGTGTTACTCTGTGCCTTCCCAGAAGGAGAAAAAAGAGAAGAAGTCTAAACGCCATGAGAAGTCTCGGCGGAGGAAGGCTCCAGCCGAGGAGAGCGAGCAGTCGGAGGAGGAGGAGGCCGATCCCCCAAAACTCAAGAAAGCGAGGAGTGGGGTTAAGCAGAACGGTCACGCGAGGGAGGAGAGCCCGGAGAACGCGAGGCTGTCTTCCTTCAACGCTAAATCCACCCACAAAAAAGGGCACAGTAATTCCAGTGACACGTCAAGTGGTGACGGTGACAGCGACCAAGAGCAGGTAAAACTAATGGTTGATTTAGCTTTCAACTCCTGCGTTGCAACAAAGTTCCATGTAGAACTGGTTATCTTTCCTTTTTTTTTAAATCTGATCAGGATTTACAGCTTCTTGACCTGTTCCTTCTGTCCGTTATTTACAAAAAAAAATTAAATTATGAAAACCATGAAGTTGTAGATCCAGTGATCAGGGCACCATGGTTTCCTCACTCCAGCAGCCTGGTGCCGTGGTAGCTGTTGGCAGGTGGACAAGATGCAGTGGGATGATGCCTTAATATGATTCAGCATCATTAGATATGATTGCAATTGCCACAAATATAGTTTAATTGACTTTTTTTATTTGGTCTGATGTGTATTTCTGTAATGAGATAAGAATTATTTGGTTTTAACTAGTGTTAAAAGTTATGTATTAGTATATATCATCTTATTAAATGGCAGTTGTTAATGTGAGAAGATAGTCCTTAATGTAGTAAAATATCACATTGTAAGAGTTTTGTAAGGTTTCTTAAGCATTTCTGTAATACTGTTTATGTTGTCTGACTATTTCTACTTGATTTAGGTTTCTTTAAACTAGCTTGATATGAACTGCAATTTTATTGTTGAGGGGAAACATATCTTGTTGTCCCTAGGAATTTTTTTTGCAAAGCTTTTAAACCTGTAAAGCTGTTGATTGGTTTTGTTTCTTGTTCCGATTGATGCTTCTCAAAGCATCCAGGGTTTACAGGGTTAACATTCTTTCCTCACGCTTAGCATTTTAATCACTGTGCTGTTAAAACATATATGGAAGTGATCTGTTACTAAGTAGGTGTTTTGATGCTCTGCCTCCTAATGTTATTCTTTGGGGGATGGATTTCTGTATCTGTAAATCACTGTGCTGTATTAATTGAGAAGTAGGATGTAGGGTAGACATCAAACCTGATTCTTGCATACCAAAATATAATCTCCTAGGCCACTGGTAATCATTTAAAATAGAATGTTTAAATTAATTAAGTTTTCAGAGTTTTACTTTGGGTGTTTTGCATTTACAGGGCTATACCATTAGATATGAAATGAAACAGATAATTTAAATTACAGATCACTTTTGTCTAATTTTGAAATATGATAGTGAGTAAAACAAATAAGGCTCTTTAGCTGCAGCTGAGATACTGTCACTAAAAATTTGTCCCTTGGGTATGACACCAGTGCCTGTGCCGTTATCTTGAATTTTCTGATGTTTGTATGATGTTCACATGGAATGTTACCTAATTTATTGTTTGCATAACAGGAGATGACTGAAGAACAGAAGGAGGGTGCTTTCTCCAATTTTCCTATTTCCAAAGGAACTATTCAGCTACTTCAAGGTAAATTTCCTGGCACTATGTGAGCAGAGAAAGTAAATGAGCTCTGTCATGTGTTTTTATGCGCAACGTATACGATCTTTATGGGTATCTTTATGATCTTTAGGGTGTGCTCTGCTTGTGTGTATGCAAGCGCTGATGCTATACAGGAGGCATATTGATTGCCTACTCTAAATACATCTTTGAATATAGACTTCTCTGCAGAGTTTTGCCCAGTTCAGCCTTTATAGTAGAATTTCAAATTACACAAGCTCAAAAAAAAAATAAATTAATTCTCTGCGACAACTTTTCAAGTAACAGTTATTTCAATGTGAGTAAAGGAAAACCAGTTCCATGTCAAAGTATCTTTGACATTAGTTTGTGCATGTCTTAGTGTGAAATTAAGAAAGGAGTAAAAGTGCTTTTGACATAGGTTTAATTTGAAAGAAAGAGCTTTTCATAGGTAGTTGGGGAGTATTACATAAATAAAAGCTTTCATTAACTTCGTCTACCCCAGCTAGCACTGTGTCTGGTGGTATGAAGTGGGAGAATAAAATGGACAGTCCCAGGGCACTTTACAGGTGACTTCTGTGGTTAAATAAATCAGTGGAAGTGATGATATAGTCCTGGCTGACTTTAGACTTGATGGAAGTTCTGCTTGGGATAACTTCTTCTGAAGAGTATGCAAGAACTGCTTGTAAAATGAAAAAAGGTATTAAGGAAATCTGTTGAAATTGTCACAGCTCGAGGAGTGACGTACCTGTTTCCTGTGCAAGTGAAGACTTTCGACCCAGTATTTTCTGGCAAAGATGTAATTGCGCAAGCACGAACTGGAACAGGGAAAACATTCTCTTTTGCTATTCCCTTAATTGAAAAGCTTCAGGGAGACTCACAAGAAAGAAGAAGAGGCCGTTCACCAAAGGTAAGTTTGCCTAGTTAGAATCCTGATTTTGCTTTGTGTTACGTCCGAGTGATTCAGAGTTTTAACTTGAGAAGTTCTTCAAGTTTGCACAGGGATAAGCTAACCTGCCTTAAAGATTCTTTGAAAGTTGTGTTTGTTGGGCTTTGCCTGCTTTCTGTGCTACCTCATACCCTCTGAGCAAGAGCGAAGGGCAAAAATAGCTCTATCCACTTGTTAATTCCCTTTTCTGCCTGCAGGGAGACCAAAACTACAGGTGTTCAACATGTTCCTATTTAATTTTGTTCAGTCACTTGACCTGTTCAGGTCCAGTGATTACTGGATACTTGTTTTTCTCCCAAATTAGCAAGAGATTTGTGACTTTTTCTCATTGATAAAAGCTGTGTATTTAAATATGTCTATTTAAGTAGGCTTTAAAAATAGACTTAGTTTCCACTCAACCTGCTACTAAGTATTGAAGCTTCTGCTCCAGAGAGTGCAGATGCATTACAAGCTGTCTGCATTCTGCTAGGGAATTCCAGGTATATTTTTCACCAAATTCTTATGATGCCCTCCAAAACTAGATAAGCCAAATCTTACTGTATCCCTATTAATAGTGGATTTTCTTTTTTTTTGGTCAGTTTATTTCGTCTTGTCACCCATCTCATAGATTACCTGAAACTCTTTCCAAAACTAGTGATAGCTGTTTTATCTGTATCTACCCATCACGTTGGCTGTCTGACAGAATGCTGGCTCTAGATTTGGCACAGTCCTGTGGAAAAGGGAAAGTTTTCTTTGAGGGAGCCACAAGTTTTCAAATAATGTGTTTCACCATTAAAAGAAGTAGCAAGGATTTTAAGGTTCCTTTGGCCAAGCCACTGCTGCCAGGTTTGAAAGCATCACTGTAATCACATGTTAAACTAAATTAGTTAAAATTCCTAGCTCGTAGCTTGTCCATCACCAGTGGTGAAACCTGTATATTGGAAGAGAGGATGGTTCCTTCGTTGCTTCTGTGAGGATGTCAGTACAGGCAGCAGAACCCTGCTGAACACCAGCTTTGCAGACTGAACATATGTTTCCCTGAGTCACGGGGAGGCTGAGGGACAGTTGATAGCTCTTTCTTACACCTCAGCATCACCGAGCATGCGTGGAAAACTGTTATTACCCAAATCCTTCAGTCTTGTACTAAAATAGCATATGTGCATGTAGAAGAAAACTCCAAGCTGATCTGTTCAAGAGCTAAAGTTAAATAAGGTTCAAATACCTCCTGTCCATATCATTTAAAAAGAAGTTAGTCTGTCTTAAGAAGGATGGTGTTACAAGAGACTTAAGCAGTGTTTTTCTAATCTTTGCTTAGATAACTATTTAAATGAGTTTTTTTTTTTTTAAGTTATGTAAATGGTCAAACCTAAACTAATGATTAGAAGTCTAGTGGTTTCTTGGCAGAAGCTGGACTGAGAGAACATGTTTGTTTTTCTTCTGTCTAGGTGCTAGTTCTTTGCCCAACAAGAGAGTTGGCAAACCAGGTTGCCAAAGATTTCAAGGACATCACAAGAAAGCTAACAGTAGCTTGTTTTTATGGAGGAACTCCATATAATGGACAAAGTAAGTCACATTTATGACTAATAATTGAAATGTCAATTGACTGGCATACTCAAGAAATGCAGTTGGATCCTTCCAGACACTCACTTCTAAGTCAAGAACTGGAGAGTATTCATGGGGAATTCAGTAGCTCATCTTCTTATGGTGAGGGATAACTGTAGCTCTTGATTATATTTTTGGTGTTCTTTGTCTACTTGTGTACTTTAAATTAGAACGAGAGATATGATACTGTCTGTATAAGGAGCATTTGGGTTTAGGTTCTTGTAAACATTTTTTTTTTTTTTTTTTAATGTTTAGTCTTGGAGCTTTGAGTAGGTGTGGGCTTTTTTGTGTGATAAGGGATATCTAGAGAATTTGTAAAGTGGAGAATTTCTCTATTGTTACAGCTTAATTTACCGTCTTGATGGTTGTAAGCAAGGCAAATGAGAGCAGGAATAAGAGTAAGCTCTTTTATTGTAATATAGCTAGAGATAATAGGGATTCTTTTTTTTTCCTGTTTCCTCAGAAGTTAGGAAGGAGATGATTTCAGTAATTTGAATAGTTAAATAAAGAAAAAAGTTTCCAATTAAGGTATACAATTTGAGAAGAACTCACTATTTCCAAAGTATGTTAAAAGAAGCTCTTTGTTTGCCACTATTTAAATCATGGGGAGAGTGAAGGAAGGTAGGAAATCATGTTTCCTTTAGGAAGAGCAGTAGAACTTTTTCTGCCTTAACAATTTTGGTTTCTTCTTCAGGTTTTCTTTTCCTGTTCATCGTTTGTCCTCACTTTGTAAGGAAAGTCCTTCAGAATGGTTTAAGAAACTATTTAATTATTAGCTAGCTACCATTTGTTTCTAGTGTAGAGAGTACTCCCTATTTCACTGCTGACTCCTCTTCTGCTCTTTCCTCTTTATCAGTTGATCTCATGAGAAGTGGCATTGACATTTTGGTTGGGACACCTGGTCGAATCAAAGACCATCTTCAGAGTGGCAAACTGGACCTCACCAAGGTGAAACATGTTGTACTTGATGAAGTTGACCAGATGCTGGACATGGGATTTGCTGAGCAAGTGGAAGACATTTTACGAGTTGCATACAAAAAGGGTAATCTCAATATTTAAACAAACAGTAGGAAATATTAGTAATCATTTAGTCTGCGAAAATTTAGGTATATTTTTCTGAAAGTTACAAGGTGACTTTATTTACGAATGACTGAATACTCTATATAGGAGGAAATGTACTTTGAATGCAGTACATAAATAAGTGTTGCAGTCACAGGACCTTTGCAAAGCTTAAAATCCAGTACCTAGGGATCTGTAAATAACTTTCTTTGACACCTATCTATAAGTTGTACTTAGATTTCTTCCAATGAAAAGGAATGAAAAGCTTTTTGCCCTTTTTACCACTTGAAAATAGGGGGTTTTGATAGTAGTAACTTTTTTCCTACTCTTATATATATTTAGACTTTCTAGCATACTTTATCTCCAGATGTTTGTAATGCATAAATTTAAAAAGCAAATTTGCCGCCTTTATTTTATATACTGATATTTGACCTCGTATTTTGAATAACTTGTAAAATCAGCTTGCACGTGTCTGTAAGATGAAAGATATGAAGTTTGTGAATCGTTGTTCTGTACTTTAAGATTCCGAAGATAATCCCCAGACACTACTGTTTTCTGCAACTTGCCCACATTGGGTGTACGATGTGGCTAAGAAATACATGAAGTCTAAATATGAACAGATTGACCTTATTGGGAAAAGAACTCAAAAGGCTGCTACAACAGTAGAAGTGAGTAATCTATCTAATGTGGAATGTTTTCAGGCCTCTTCCCTTTTCCTTTATGATACAAACGGTCATCCCATCCTAAGGTACATTATCAGGCTCATATTGAAAGTTGTCTTGAGAATTATTTTTTGAGCATAAGGAACATTACAGCTACTCAGACTGTTTCTATGTTTGGGATCTGTCTCCTCACAGCATCCAGTAACCTTATAGACATTTGAGGTAGAGTGAGGATTCAGTTATCCGTTAGTTTTATTGGTTTTCAGAGACAGCACTATCTGAATTTATCCAAGTTGGAAGCAAAAGGCACGTGTTACCATCAACCTGACTCTTCTAAATCCCCACAGACATCACAGTCCAATTCTGCTTTTCTGCGTGCAAGAGGTTTTTTCCAAACTTCCAGTGGCATCTCACCTCACTAGGCTTTTGCTTGGTATGCAGCACATACCGTAGCAAGGAATACCATACATACATGCTAGAAGCCTGAATTAATTATCTTTACTTGAGAAAACATTGTTTCCGCTTAAGTACTGCTTGGCGGTTACTTTGGCGGATCAGTTGGATGCATGATAATTGTATCAGTGGCGTTGAAAGAATGTTAATTTTCTGGTTAAAAAAAGCTTTTAACACATTGTATCTATTTGTTTCACTTTATCTGACCTAAAGCTTTAGTTGAAAGACCAGTAATAAAACCTTGCACGCCTGAACTGTTCTCTAGAGAGTGATGTAACATCTCCTGTTATTTTTTCCCTTGCTTTAAGAAAGTGATTTGTAGACCATCATCTTTCTTTTTTTCCCACTTACTGAAAATATTTTGCTTAATGTTAGACTAATCATGGGGGGCATAAGAGCCTTGTGGATTTTGCATGCTCCAGGAACATGAGTTAGCATATTGTACCCGTCAGGAAATCATATAACTCTTTAGCATCTCTGGATTTTATGGTTTCAAATCTATTTAAAAAAAAAAAAAGTCTTGTGTTTTTATGTAAGCTAAATTCCGGAATTCTTTTCCATAGCATTTGGCAATAGAGTGCCACTGGTCTCAGAGAGCTGCGGTTATCGGAGATGTCATTCAGGTCTACAGTGGTAGCCATGGGAGGACAATCGTCTTTTGTGAGACCAAAAAGGAGGCAAATGAACTGGCTCTGAATGCTTCAATCAAACAGGTATTTTATCGTCTGTAAGAGACTTATTGACCCTATGTTGATACCAGACCTATGCTGAGTAAGTTTTAAAGAGAGACTTTCAAAGTGGATTAAGGCAGGCTTTTGCACGGGGTCAAGTAGTTTCAAAACTGCCCAAAAGTACCTTTTTAAAAAACCCAAACTGTTTGAAAGTTTACAGCATTATGGTCTTCAGAACTAGGCTGCACTAACATACACTGGGCTATAAAGAATTTTTTTTCTTAAGAATTCTCATTGACATTAAATGAAGCAGTTGTGAATTATTTTTTTTATGTGGAGGGGACTGTCTTGGAATAAAAAATGGTGGTAGACATAGACAACTGCTAGGATAACAGGTCATGGTACTGGAATAGCAGTTGCTGAGCTGTGATGCTGACATTAATTGTTGTTGGGGGGGGGCTCAATTAAGGTTTAGAAAGATAACATATTTGTGTTTTCATTAAGATGTTTTTTAGCTGTTATGAAGAGTTTAAAGATGTGTACACAGAAAGAATTCAATCTGCCATCTCTTGTGAGTGAGCTTTACTGTGTTCCTGAGATTTGTGGTATGGCACATGCTAGCGCTGGTGGAAGACAACTGGTTTTAGTGGTGCGATGTTCATGCTGTGTAGGGACACTGGCACCACATGCTCGCTTTTGGTGGTGGTATCACAGCAACTACTTTTTCCGAATTTGTTTTCATTGAGGAGATGGGTTATGTCTAGAAAGCAGTGTGGCATTATGCTCCTAGGGAAAGGAGAAGCTTTTTCATCTGCCACACCTGTGTTCAGGAGTGTTTCTCCCACACTCCTAGACGACCCCACTAACAGCTAAACCTGAGCGTGGAGCCTTATCCTGCATTACTGGTGGTGTTAGTGATACCAAATCTTGCATAGGCAATGCAGAACACTGATCTTGGTAGGTAAGATAAGGAAATTACTTAGATGTTTCTGTTTTAGCATATTAATACTTGCTAACAGAATGTATGCCTATTCTATTTACCAGGTGAAATTAATCCAAAACTGTCTGAAAAAAGATTTTTGAATTCTCTGCTGACCCTAGCATTGTGTTAGTATTATTTTCAAATCATTGTCTGTTTACATGTGGAAAGCATGGTAGCCATCTACAGCCAAGCTGTGAAATGTGGAGGAAAACCCAGTTTTTGTATGTTTAGTCTTCGTATTTGTTATCGCTGTGGTACAGAAGGACTTTCGGAATGTTTGGTTTAAAATTATCTCTGAAGATGTAGTTAATTGTGTTTTTTTTTAGACCACTTATAATTTAATTCTTTAATTTATAGTGGAGGAAATTAATATATTAAGGGGGATTAAGAAGCAATACCATTTTGGGAAAAATGTCTGAATTAATACTAAGAAGGCCTGAGAGTTGTCAACGACTATTTTGAAACAGTTAAGCCTTGCATAGGTGGTGTGGATGGCAAGTTAGGGCATAGTTCTCACAGGTCACAGTAATTAGAGGTGGAGATAAGACACCTACCTTTGTTTAAGGTCTTTGAGGTATATGAATGAGAAGTACCAAGTAAGTATTGTAAAACACCTATAATATAAACTTTGGTAGTTCAGTTCCTCCGTATCTTGACATATGGTATCTATCAAATACCAAGATATTGTACCCAGACCTGATCATAAAATGGAACACTGTCTTGGATTTTGGTATGGTCCTATAATAATACTTTTTTTCAGGATTGCCAATCATTGCATGGTGACATTCCTCAGAAGCAAAGGGAGATCACACTGAAAGGTTTCAGAAATGGTACATTTAAAGTTCTGGTTGCAACCAACGTAGCTGCCCGTGGTTTAGATATCCCCGAAGTTGACCTGGTTGTACAAAGTTCACCACCAAAGGTAGGAGATGGTTATGTTTGTTTGGTCTCTTTTATAATAATTTATAGGTTTGTTTTCAAGCAGTACATGCTATCAGGTGATTGTATTCAGCACACAGAGCATATCTGCATTTCATTTAAGGGTAAGGAATGTCCTAATAGACAGACAGTAGTTTCTTAGAGGATTTTTTTGGAGTGCATCAGTCCCAAGAGTGTTTAAAGACGGCCTCCTTAAAATGCCTTCCTTTAAGGCTGTATAAAGCCTCTCCCTTCAAGGCCACGCATGGTGATTGCAAGTCTGGAAGCAGTGGGAAGAGAAGAAAGGCTGCTTGTCTTGCAAGAATGATTCACTAAGTAGGGGCATATATGAAGAGGGCACCCCAACAGTGAGAACACTGGCTGAAATTAAGAGGGTTTAAAAGAAACAAGCTATTTTTTCAGTGAATTCACTATTAATATTGCAGTAACCATGCTTGAGTTGATACACAGGAGGGTGAGTGGGATTGTTATAGAGGTATACACGTTAAAAAAGTTTCCTCATCTTCTCTGTGGTAATGCCAAAAGAAGACTTAGTTGACCAGTGGTCATGATTCTGGCTTTCAAACCATGATTTTTAGAGGGCTGTAGAAAAGCTTATTTGTTTCACTTTAGTGAAACGATGCTTTTTAATTTACTTTTCTCGTGCAGTTATTGTATATTCAGGTTTAACTTAGCTTCTACTAAGTTATGTGAATGTAATGACTTGATTAAATTATAATAAATTAGCTAAGTCCATAAGGCTGTTTATTTTGAAGGATGTGGAGTCCTATATCCATCGTTCTGGACGCACAGGTCGAGCTGGACGGACTGGGATCTGTATCTGTTTTTATCAGCGAAAGGAAGAACATCAGTTAAGATATGTGGAACAAAAAGCGGTAAAGTACATTTTTCTTCTAAACATGAGTACTCATATGTAATGTGCTTGGGGTAACACGTAAAATCTTCATGTTTTATTAAATAGTCCAGTTACAGAATAAAGCTTATAAAGCACCCAGTTGAGGTTCAGTTACCTTGGAGAGTTTGGGTACACTGTCAGTTACCCAGGAGCAGGCTGCAGATTCTCATGCCCGTACTTTTTCAGCAAATGCCAGTAAAATTGTACCTGTGGAAATGAGCAAATTTCCACAGCAAATAGGATTTCAGTTTAGTGTTCACCTTGGCTTATTATCTGATTAGTGATTTGCATATGTGTAGCTTTACTGAGAACTGTTACTTCTGTTTTTGAGCTTTGTGCACTGTTCCATATGGTAGTTTTCTTGCCAATTAAGTATTCAGTTGGGATGAGATGGTTTAGTCAGTGCACATAAAACTCACATTTAGAAAGACTGTGCAACTTGTACTTAAATCCAAGTAAATCAGACTGTGATTAATAACTTGGAATTTATAAGACTTTTCCCCTGGAATCTGCCAAAATAATCTTTATTTATTTCGGTTTAAGATCACCGGATCTTGTAAACTGACCTGGCTTTTAAGTGTACCTATTTCCCTGTAAGCTTAATCTTGTAATTTTCAATAGCAAAAGATTGGAGTTAAAAGGTAACCAAAAAAAAGGAAGCAAAATGATAGATTTAACTGCTTGTTTCATTGGAGCCCAATACTGTTTCTTTAGAACTGAATTAGTTCTGGTCTGCAACTTTCACCTGCATTTTGCTTTTTAAATTTCAGGGCATTACATTCAAGCGCGTTGGTGTTCCTACCGCAACAGATATAATAAAGGCTTCCAGCAAAGATGCCATCAGGTGGGTTTGGTGACTCAAGCCCTGTTGTATCTTCCTTGCCTCCTATTTCAGAAAGGCTGTTTGGGTTGCTTGTTGCTGTCTCTCTGAAGTGATCATTATTAAAGTCTTGAACTACTGTTTTTCTTCTATTCCAGAGTAGTAAATAGTAGTGTATAACTTTTTTTTTTTTTTTTACTTTAATTACTTAGGTGTCTGGATTCTGTTCCTAATACTGCTATTGAATATTTCAAAGAGTCTGCTCGGTGGCTAATACAGGAAAAGGGACCAGTGCACGCTCTGGCTGCAGCTCTAGCCCATATTTCGGGTGCTACTTCCATTGAACAGCGCTCCCTGCTGAACTCTGATGCGGTAAGGGCTTAACATTTGTCTTGAATGTGAAAAAAACCCCAACACACCTCTGTGTTGTTTAAATAGAGAATTATTTGTCTCCTTATGGCTTTGTTTATGGGAGTTGTACTTAAGTCAATAGGAACTACTAATTTGGTTAAAAGCAAGAATGTAGTGTCTATAAATATACTTGCTTTCCTGTAACAGTATCTGCTTGAAAACTATGTTTATAAAGGGTGAATTAGGTTTCTCATGTCTGATAGATGTGCTTCTGACTGAATGGGGCACGCCTAATTTCTTACTCTTTAGGGATTTGTGACAATGATACTTCGCTGCTCTGAAGAGATAAACAATATGAGCTATGTGTGGCGAAGACTGCGAGAACTGCTGGGCGATGATGTCGACAGGAAGGTGAACAGAATGTGTTTCCTCAAGGGAAAAATGGTAAGTTTGTTTTTTTATCTTTGCTGCTGAGCTCTTCTGGTTATAGCCTTTTCTCAGCAATTGTCAGGGGAGGTATTTGTTTGTTTGTTTGTTTTTTTCCCCCATTCCAGGCTCTGTTAAGGACATGAAGGACGGGCCTCAATCTGTTTTATTAAGGCTTAGGTATCTCAGGGGCTTAGGGCTCTGCTCTGTGCCACTGAGGTGCTAAGGAGGGAGTAAAATACAGTATATGGCATGGCTATAGGGATATAGCAGAACAGGGGAAGGTATGAACTGTGATTACTGTGCCTTAATGATAGAGCATAGAACAGGATTTCTTAAGACAGTTGCTTTTGATGGTGTGCGTCCCTCATTTCTGGTACTGGAAAGGGAAAGATCACAAAGTTACATTTTGGGTTGCCTACTTGATTGTGTTGCAAGAACTGTAGCAAAACTTGTTGAGAAACAGTTATTTTAAACAAAAGTAACTTACTACTCGTATCAGACTTCAGATAGATTTTCACAAATAGGAAAACGTGACACGTACAACGGAATATTTGTGTCCTGCTTTTATGAGGCATTATTGCTGATTTTCCCCACCGTTGTGTTTTTTCTGGGTGTATTCCTTGTTTTTCAACATACCCAGATCAATAAAACGGAACAGAGAGATGCTGTGGTCTTGATGACTTAATTTGCGTGCTATCAACACATGCCAGTCTCTTATCCCTTCTTCTGCAGTTATTTTTCTGGTGTTCTCACATACTTACATTGCCATGCATACTTCACTCATATCCGCGTTGCAGTTCCCATCACAGACACCACGTGCCAAGTGTTGTTACAGAGAATGATTCAGTTTGTGTGCCCTTGTCCTCGTGTGGCTTAAGGTGGTGTGGGATGGGGAGAACAACAGCCGAACTAAAAAGACCCCAAAACTGTTTGGAGAGGAGTTGAGAGGACACTTCAGAGGTAGATGTTGAATGAACTTTTATATAGAGATTTGTAACAGAAGCATTAAGATTGGTTTGAGTGCAGGTGGAACGGGTTTCTTTTGGAAGAACCAAAAGGAGAGAGATATGTAAAAATAGCAGGTGTTGATAGCACCCAGTTGAGCAAATCAGCAAAATCACAGCACATCCATACGCCAATACTGAGGATACCCAGACTCGGTAAACTAGAAAGCCTAACACAAGGCACAACCTACACTTGAACAACAGTTTAAAGATTCATTTTTTTTTATAAATAAAACCAGTTCTTGTCTTGCGTGTTGTGTGCATTCTCTTCTACATTCTGTCTTTGTGTAGAAGTTAACTTGCATGTCTTGTTGTATGAATTTCACACATAGTTCACAAGGTTTCTTGGCCAGATGCTTCTGATTTTAAATTTGACTTGAGGACACTATTTTTACTATTTCCATCTTGGAATTTTTTTCTTAATGTGTCCCTTCACACATGATATTTGATATTGAATTAATTGCTAAGATTTGTTTTACTCTCCTTAACTGTCTCTATTCGTAGCATTGTTCTGGGTTTGATGTGTAGAATGCTATCCATGGATGGTTTTCTTTACATTAGATTTGTAATTCTCAATATCCAGATTGCCCATTCACACAAAGAATAGCTTTTTAATGTGTGAATTATGCATTGTACTTAATCTTTCAAGTAACTTAACTTCAGATAACCTAAATATTTGGTTTACTGAGTGTATACATTTCTTAGTATAGATTAAAACTTCTGATTTGAAAGAATTTACAAAATGAGTAATGCAGAAACCGGTAACCCACAGTTTAGGATGGAGACAGTTATAAGCTTATTGTTAAAGAGCAGGAGAATGTTAATTGGAAGAACTGGCTATGCACAGGAAAGAAAAATATGTGGGTATCTCAGGGATATAAAGGAAGTGTTTTGAGAAATACTGATGCAACTCTTTCAGTGTTCAAAGATTTCAAAGTATCTTAAGTATATATTAAAAAACACTTAAATGGAAAACTGCTTGTTCTAGTACATAGATTTGTAGGCTATATTTTTCTTTTTTACTTGAAGTCAATTAAAAGGCTAGACTTGTATCCATTAAAATTATTCTCTCCTTTTAGGGTGTGTGCTTTGATATCCCTGCAGCAGACCAAAAGGAAATAGAGGTACGTTCATTGAAATTTCTGGCTACAGCAGACTGTAGAAGAATCTGGCTGGACTGGGTTAGGTACAAAACATTATGTAGCCTGTATCCTGCCTTTCCTAGTGGGAAAAGGGATGGGTTTGGAGGAATGGAAGAAGAGAACAAGCATACAGTGTGCCTCTCCTAAAGTATTCCCCTGTCTCCAAAAATCTGTAGCTTGGAACATTTGCACTGAGAAGAGCGGTGGTGTGAGCAATCTGTCCCTTATTACTGCTGCTGGGTTAATCTTTGTAGGCAATGAGTTCTATTACACTATAAAATCCCCTTTTCTGTTCCCTGCCCCCCATTCTTTTCACCCAGAATTCTCTCCACAGAGAAGTGAAGAATTAATATTCCCCTGCCAAAATTCCCTAGGCTTCCAGTCTTTCCTTCGGGTATTTCTCCCTTTGCACACCTCCATACCCTCATGCCCCCTAAAACAACGTTTGGTTCTGGATTAGTGGGAAACTGGGGGGAGGGTGTAGATTTGTGATCAGAAATAATTATGGTGGTGGTATTAATAAAGAGTTGACTGATGAGGCTGTTCTGTAAAGCTAAGGTGGGTTTCAGTTCTGTCCGATAGCATCTGAGGTGTTCTCAGACAGCTGTAGCTCATGTGCTTAAAATTCTGAAACCAGTATCGACCACCTTTGTTAGAAACTTGAATCCACTCTATTAGCTCCTAATTTTTCCTTGTCAATTGAGCAAATTTCATCATTAACAAAATACCATGTATACGCATTACTAGAATTTAACTTGATGTCTGACTTTATTTCAATAGGCAAGATGGGAAGACTCAAAACAATGGCGTTTGTGCGTGGCGACTGAACTACCTGAGTTAGTAGAATCACAGCGAGGAGGAGGAGGAGGTGGTGGAAATGGCCGAAGCTTCTCCAGCTCCAGGAATGGACGGCGGGGTAGCTCTGGTAGAAGCAGATTCAGAGGCAGAGGCCAGAAACGAAGTTTTGACAGAGCATTTGATCGTTAACTTTCAACAATCCAGAAGTGGAAAAACAAAACGGGACTGCAGTATTTTATATCACATTAAAATAGGCTGTTCCTCCGTGTTTGTACTTCTTGGAAAAAGTCTGTCTTTCAGATTTTTTTTTTTCCTCAGTACTACTTTGGTCATAAACAAGATCCTGTTCACTTCAAAAAAAAAACCCAACAAAAAAAACCCACCAGAAAAAATAAAACCTCTCGTTTCCTTTCTTTCTCGTGTCACCATTTTGACTGTAAGATCTCTATCCCAGAATAGAGCTACCCCGTTCCAGCCTGTAGCCTGCCTCACTGTGCAATATATAGATCTTAACTCCTGCTCAAACCTGTACATTTTCCAAAGGAAAAAGAAAATAATAAAATATTATTTTACAAGTTGACAGCCCATGTTGGAAGGTTTTAAAAGTCGGAGTGTGATTGGTATGATGCGGGAGGAATGGCTATGGCTGGCAAGTATCGTTTTTGCGGGTGCAGCGGCCCCGCTCGCCGGCTCCCGGTGCTCGGGGGGGAACCCGGCGGAAGGGACCGGCGGGGCAGCGCCGGCGGAAGGGGCGGACCGAGCCGGGTCGGGCCGGGCCGGACCGGCTGCATGGGCGGCGTGTGGTGCCGGCCGGCGCTCCTCGCCTTCCCCGCGGCCCGGGCGGCGGCGGCCCCGCTCGGCGCTGTGCGGCGGCTGTGCGGGCTGTCCGGCGGCGGGGCGGGCTCGCTGCTGGCGGCGGCGGGGGTGGTGGCGGTGCTGCCCCGCCGCCCGGTCCGCCCGCTGGCCGCGCCTCACTTCCTGCGCCCCGGGGCGGGGAGCGGCTCCTGGGGCCGCCGCGCCGAGACCAACAGCAGCGCCGTCCCCAGCCTCACCGAGGAGCAGCCCGCCGCCACCACCACCATGCCCGCCGCCGGCCCCGCCGACAGCCCCGCCGAACCGCAGGCACCGGCAGGCGATGAGTCCCTCCGCCGCGGCCGCCGCAGGAAGGCCAAGGTGAGAGCCGGCGGCCGCTCCACACGTGTCGCCGCGGGGGCGGCCATTTTGTGCGGCCTGAGGGGACCCCGGCCGGGGTTGGGGTGGGTGGGTGGGGCGGTCTCGGGTAGGGGGTTTCGGGCCTTCAAGTGGAATTGGCAGTGCCTCGGTGTAACGCCCGCTTTCCCGCGGCAGGAGGAGAGCCAGGAGAAGGCGGCAAAGCGAGGGGGGAAGGTGAAGCGGCGCGGGAAAGCCGAGGGCGAGCAGGCCCAGCCTGAGGAGAGCGGGGCGGGTGACGGCGACGTTGGGCCCCCCCTGGCCAAGAAGACAAAAAAAAACAAGGAGAAGAGCAACGGTTTGGCTGGAGAGAGCGACATCTCCGAGCTCACGGTGAAGCCTTCCTCCGCTGCAAGCAATGGCCTGGCATCCCCCTCAGCACAGACCCTGTCGGGCGACACGGCCGCTGGAGAGCAGGACAGCGACGAGGAGGTACTGGTGCTCTGCCCGCCAAGCCCTTTATAACACACGCTGTGTGGAGGCTTAGTGTGAGAGGGTTTGTGGGAGCGTTAGGTGGCTGCTGTCCTGGGTAGCGTTTGCCCCTGTTCCCAGTAGATTTATGGCACCTGGTAGATTTATGGTAGATTTATTGGCCCAGCATCACGCCCGCTTCTGCCTGAGCTTCAGCACGTGCACCACCAACACGTGGCAGCCATTTCTCCTTGCCCTTCTTTCCCCCTCCTGGCAAACGCCAGGCTGTCTGGAGGGGCTCGTTCTGCAGGGAGGAGGCTGGCTATAGCAGGAAGAGGTTTCCACACCATAGCTTGTCTATGGTGGATGGGGCTTTGAGCAACCTGCTGTAGTGGAGGTGTCCCTGCCCATGGCAGGGGGGTTAGAACTCAATGATCTTTAAGGTCCCTTCCAACCCAAACCATTCTACTATTCTATGATTCATGTAGCAACTTGTTCTGTGCCATGTAGCACGAGGGTTTCTCGTGTTCCTTTTCTGGGAAGGCAGTTGCCCTCCCAGAGGTGTGCACTGCTTTGTACTGTGACAGCACTTTCTCTGCCAGCAGGACCTTTGAAGAAGTATTTGGCAGGGTGTCCTGTAAGGGAAGGTCATGGTTATCCTCATTAATTCCTGCTTCTGGAGTTGTCCCTGTACAGATTTTACCCTTGGCCTCACAGCGCAGTGCGAGAGGGTCCCGCAGCTTCCCCTCCCCTGCATAGGGCCTCCCGTAGGTAGTTTTCTCTCTTGTTCTTAAGATGGGAATGTGAGGCAAGAGAGTACTTTCTGTACATTGGGTGTAATGATGTCATCTCTCGGATCTTTGAAGTAGAAGCTAAATTGTAAGCTTTAACAAATTATCCACTGGTGTGCCAAGTTAAGAAAGTGTTTTCAAGGTGTAGGAGTAGCAGTGATTTAGAGGGAAATTCCAGCTTCACACAGTGAATTGTGACACCAAATATGCTTTGCTGTGAAAAAGAGTTTTCTACTGATTTCAGTGGTCTCTAGTTAAAATTTTTAACAAGCAGTTAAAAACCCTTTCCTGAGGGGCCAAGCACATGTGCATGATGCTGTTGTTCCTTTTGTTTGCTACAAGTCTTAGAAGGTGGTGCAGGTGTACCTGAATTAGGGATGGGATAGCAGTAGCAGTGTTTTTGAATGAGTTGTTGCAGGTAACAAGAGCAGGGAGACCTTTGGCAGGAAGTCTTAAAACTGTGGTAAAACCAGGATTTGCTGGTAGGAATTCTGTCACCCTGAGTGGTGTAGCCTGTGTCAGTGTGTCTTGTCTTCTATTACAGGGTGGCTGGGTTCAAGTTTCCTGCTTTATGCTGAGATGATGATTCTGTTAGTGAAGTATTTCAATCACAAGAGTTTTATTTTTCTTTAAACAGAAAGGAAGTAGCTGGTAAAACCACAGTGGTAAAGCAAATGCACAGCTTTTCTTGTGTGCCCATGTAGGGTATGTTATTTACTCATCTCTTGGAGCTTATAAGGTTTTTTTCTTTTATCCTCTCAGGAGATGACTGAAGAAGCAAAAGAAGGCGCCTTCTCCAATTTTCCTCTCTCCCAAAGCACCATCAACCTTCTCAATGGTTAGTTATTGTGGTTAAAGGAATTTCTGTAAATGTTTGTCCAGAATTGCACTCTGTTACCTGTATAAACAGGCACAGAAGCCAAGGGTAAATTGTCCTAAATTGTCTTGTGTTTATTGTGAGGTAAGACTGTGCACATGAGCTGTTGCTGTATATTCAAAGAATCTGGTGTTGTTAATAGGAGCAGAGTTTCTGTTTTGTTCAATTTCAGGTGCCTTAAGGTGAGTTTACTCTTCCATGGCATGGTTATTCCTAGGCTCACATTCTAGAGACAGGGTTTCTCTTCTTGTCAGCATCATTCTACTTAATATGTATCTTCAATTCCTGTATCTGCTGTTTACAATATCACATCTTAAGTAAGTGTAGTGGTGTTTTGTATATGAAGACTGTTTGGCTCCTGTGAACAGATTGCCTATGAGTATTCCATACTTTTGCTGACATTTTCATATCTCTTCTTGTTTAGTTTTGTTGAGGGAGTAAACACTGTGGAGTTTTTGTCTTCTGTGTTGGGAAGCTCTGCAGTTCTTGTTCTTCAGACAAAATTCTCCTTGTTCCTTTACGTTTTCCTTGCTTGGAAATTTCTCTTGGGTGGATTGTTTCACTTCCACTGTGTAGAATCTCTCTGAAGTTTTAGAAAGTTTTGAAACAAACACTCACAACCTCCTCCCCACCTTCAAAACCAAGCTACCACAAAATCTTGGGTTGTATCAGAAAAAACATGTTGGGTATTTTTTTTTTTTCCTCCTCCTTCTGTTGTCTTATACCAAACGTCACAAAGAGGGCTCTGTTTCATTATGGACACTCAGTTGTGGTTGGGGGAATATCTTTTGATCTAGGGTAGGAATAAAAACAAAGACGTGTGGCTTTCTTCTCAGTTGTATCTCTTGTTGCATACAGGATTTGACATGATATGCCCTACGTTATATATGAGGACTTTGTTCAGCTCACAGTAGAATCGGCATGTTTTAATGAAACCTCTTTGGATTGTCTTCCAGCTCGAGGTGTAAAATACCTGTTCCCTGTGCAAGTGAAGACTTTTCAACCCATATATGATGGCAAAGACGTAATTGCTCAAGCTCGAACAGGAACTGGGAAAACCTTTTCTTTTGTTCTTCCACTGATTGAAAAACTTCAGAGCGTCTCACAAGATGGGAGAAGAGGCCGTGCCCCGAAGGTAACTTCCTACTTAAGGGTTAACAGCCTTGAACCTTAAGAATAGGGCAGATTTGGAAAGTGATTTTATGATTGCTTTGGGGACTTTTATTTGGGACTTCTTCTTGCTCTACTGGTGTTTGTAATACTGAACACTGTCCTCAGATCAGGAGCTAGAGTGTGACAGAGATTCTGCGGCGTCACTGTGATGACACTTTTCATGTTCAGGGTTCCTTGTGAGTGCCTTTGGGAGGATGGTCAGGGCGCTGCAGTAGTAGCTAGTGGACTTCTAGAGTGCTATCCTCAGGAAGCTGGCGTGCAAATTTGGGGTGGAATCCTCTGCCTCTTCTCAGGCAGTGGCTGAATCAGCTGGGCTTGTCTCTGTTCTCTGAGGGTTTTTCTCACTATTCCATGATGATAACTGGAAGGCTTTTGGGTTTGCCTTTCCCCCGCCCTGATGTCTGGAGACTCAATGGATCCAAGTGTTTCCATTCGTACTTAAGCATGGGATGGAATTGGTAATCAAATACCTGTGATCAGATATTCCCACACAAATCAAGTGTATATATTTATCATTAGACTGAAAAACTGTTACAGTCTGCAGATTTGTTGCCTACTTCATCCTTCTGTTTTATTAACTTTAAAGGTGATGTAAGTTTTAAAACCTTATTGTCTGAAAGATTTCTATCGACAAATTCAGCTATTTGTTTTATTGTTTCCTTCTTAAAGGAAATGGAGGGGGGGAAATATAGGTACTGGAGGAAGGTGGGTAGGTGGAGAAGGAGAATATATGGCTAGAGTGCATCATGTAGTAGTAATAAGATCTTTTAAGATCTTACTACTCCATATTGGTTAGTGCCTGTTCCTATCCTTTAATTCTGATCTGCACCTTCATTGTCCTTGGTGATGTTACCAAAAAGTCTATTTTATACGGCTTAAGAAGAAAAATATTGCTGTTCTACATCTCAGTTATCTTGTAATTCTCTGCCCTGTTTCCTCTTGCTAACTTGAGGCTGTATTGTGCAGGCTCCAGGTTGCAGGAAATATTGCTGGGATGGTGGGAAGCTGTGGGCACCTCTGCAGAAAGCATTGAATAAGCGTGGGATTACAAACTGTTTGACATGAAGTAAACCCTTTTCTCCTAGCACCCTCTCCAAGCACAGCTGCATTTTTGTCTCTTTTCACTCCATCCAGGTGTTGGTTCTTGTTCCAACCAGGGAACTGGCCACTCAGGTAGCCAAAGACTTCAAGAATCTCACCAGGAAGCTGTCAGTGGCTTGTTTTTATGGAGGAACTCCATATAAAGAACAACGTAAGTAAACAGTAAGAAATTATTACTGGACTGGAGCTGACTGTCTCCAGATGCATTCCATGAATAAAATTGGCTTTTTTCCCCCTCAGAGTTTCACTTCAGTCAGGAGCCATGACATTGCTTTTAAAGGAAGCACGCAGCCTGGGATGAATTATTTTAGTTCTGATAAATCTTTCTTTAAAAGAACAGGTGTGGGTCTGCAAAGTGACCAGTCCTTTTAGTTTCTTCTTTATTGTGTGGTTGTGTGTTTTTTGGGTGGACATATATTGGGGCTAGATGACTGTGCAAGGAAAGAGAACTGTGTATGTGCACGAGGCTCTGTCTGTCTCCAGAGGTACCTGTGAAAAAGAATTTAGCTGAAAAACTAAAGCGTTTTTCTGTAATAAAGCTCTGGAGGTTTCTAATGCCAGCTGATTCCTGCTTGGAAATTGGTGTATCTTACTGCAACTTCGCTTTTGGTTTTGCTGGTGTTCCTGATGGGGTGACTTGAGCTGCCATTAAGCTTACTTTTTGTTACTTAGGCTGAACATGGTGCTTTATCCAGAGATTGAAGTGAAGGGCAGTAGCAAAAGGTTTTAAAAATAGAAGTGTTGCTGTGTACCAGTAACTTTTTACCTTGTTGTCTCTTCACATTCTGACACTGCCCTTGTTTTTCTGTCTTTTCTTCCAGTTGATCTCCTTAAAAGTGGCATTGATATTCTAGTGGGAACACCTGGACGGATCAAAGACCACATTCAGAATAGCAAGCTGGAACTTTCCAGTGTGAAGCACGTTGTTTTGGATGAAGTTGATCACATGTTAGACATGGGCTTTGCTGATCAAGTGGAAGAAATCTTAGGCTTTGCTTATAAAAAAGGTAAATTCCGATATTGGGAAAGGAATGGGGGACAATGCAGAAACACAATTATATGGTACTTTGAAAACTGCTTGTGCACCCCCAAGTTGAATCCCTTATGTGATGCTAATATTGGACCTCAGAAGAAAGCGTAAGGTAGAATTGGCAAAGGTTCAAAGCAAAGTGACAGATGGCTGAAGGGCTGGAATGGCATCCCTGCAAGGAGGGGGGCTAAATAAAGGCAAAAAAGCAACAACCAGCTAATGTTCTTCATCCTGAGAGAGGTGACTGTACAAAATGACTGTCAGGACAAAGACCGGTGCAGGAATGGGAAGAACGGTTCTGATGTTCTTTTCAAGTTTCAGAGTCTGTTCTGATGACTGAAATCAGTGGCCTTTCCTTCCAGGTTCTGAGAATAACCCCCAGACGCT
>JAOQGH010000002.1:4677340-4713039 GCA_025769975.1 Gallinago jamesoni | reverse complement strand
TCAAGTTTCAGAGTCTGTTCTGATGACTGAAATCAGTGGCCTTTCCTTCCAGGTTCTGAGAATAACCCCCAGACGCTGCTGTTTTCTGCAACTTGTCCGCGATGGGTATATGATGTAGCAAAAAAATACATGAAAGATGAATATGAACAGATTGACCTGATTGGAAAGAAGACTCAAAGGACTGCCACGACTGTGGAAGTGAGTGATCATTCTGCAGAGCAGTGCAGGTCCTGAGAGCCTGTGGCCTGAATGAAGTGGGTTCTGCATTGACTTTATGAATGGGGGTGCAAAACGTCTTTTCATGTGATTGACACGTTTTTGTGGTGTTTTTTTTTTTTTTAAGCAAAGCTTTCATATGGGGGCAGTGGTTTGCAAGCTTAAAAGAAATAATAAATTATTTCTGTGTTCAGTTTTTCTGTCCTGCGTGTGAGTTAGATTTAGCATAGGTGCTCATCAAGTTTCTTTCCCAAACAGCACTTGGCCATACAGTGTCGCTCGTCTCAGAGAGCAGGAGTTCTTGGGGATATCATTCAAGTCTACAGTGGCAGCCACGGGCGGACCATTGTCTTCTGTGAGACCAAGAAGGAAGCGAATGAACTGGCTATGAATGCTTCGCTCAAACAGGTACTGGGGTCTGAATGGAGAGCAGAGGTGGAGGATATTCAGAGGTGGAATGCCCTGAAATAAATAGGAGGTTGCAACTGTTTGGATGAAGTTGTTTCTGTGGGTGGTCTTAGGACTCATGAAAGCCGTTTCTAAAGGTAGAGCTTTGCAGTAGAAATATCTTCTTAGCTGTGATTATGGATTTAGTCCTTTGGCTGTAAAATCATGCAGGACAGGATTAATGGAAAATACGCAGCTTATGCTAAATAACCTGCAGAGGTTAATAATAGTGCTGGAGATAGTAATAATGGTAATAAACAAGAGCTAGTGTTGTGCACATATTCCGTCTCATGTTAGTGTGCTTTTGAGATTCCCATCTCTTAATAGCATTTATTCTTTGAACAGTCAGTATTCAGGAAAATCCATTTAATATGGTAGAGTGGAATGTCTTGTTGCTCTTGGAAGGTATTTAATAGTTCGTTCAGAACTCAGGTGATATATCGAGCAGGTTTGCTATGCTTGCTTGAATTATTACCGGGTTTTTGAATGTGGGGAAAGATGCTGTTTTTTTTTTTTTTTCCAGAGAAAATCCTGTTTGATATCAAATACTAATTTATGGAGAAAGAGCAGTGAATACATGGTTTGCCCAGTAGTTGAGAAATCATATACCATCAATATTAAAATCTCGCAGCAACAATTTTTGCCTGTTGACCCTGCTGCTTTCACAGTAAATCCAATGACTTTGTTCTTGTGTAGCTATATGACACATTTTTCTCTTGTGCTAGTAAGTTCAGCTCTAGCATGTTACTTGTTTGAGCTTGTGACTCTCCCCTTTCTCTTTGTCAAACACTTGATCTGTTTCTTGTCCCATGAAAAGTGGAGGTTGTTCAGATCACCTGTAGGGTTTGGAAATTCCCTGAAAACCTCCCTTCAGCTTCTGTGGGTTTTGGGATGGCTTCCCAGGGAAGGGAATGGTCTCTTGTTAGTCTTGACAAAGCACTGCTTAAGTAAAGTTACTTTCATTTGCTCCAGTGGAAGTCAAAGCTGAAGGTTGGCCCTTTTGGCATGGCAGACTGCAAATTGTACAGCTTGCTGTTGATATGCTGCAAATAACAACAATGTTATGGTAAAACTACTGCTCATGAGTATTATTGTCCCAGAGAAGGATCAAACCACAAAGTAGGATGCTTTATATTCCTTTGGTATCAGCTGTGTAATTACTTTCCACTGCTCTGCAAACTATTTTGGGCTTTGTAATTACATGTCTTTAGATACCGTAGCCTGGACTCCCCTGTTAAATGACACATTAATGGTTTCTTTCACTGACAGGATGCCCAGTCATTGCATGGTGACATTCCACAGAAACAGAGAGAAATTACGTTAAAAGGCTTTAGAAATGGTGTGTTTGAAGTTCTGATTGCAACAAATGTAGCTGCCCGTGGTTTGGATATTCCTGAGGTTGATCTTGTTATACAGTGTTCACCACCAAAAGTAAGTCAATAGGGGAAATTTAAAATTTTTTTTTTTTTTTTTGGTGACAGAACAGTGGGTTATTTCTCTGTTTTACCAGAATTACGTTCTGATTCACAAATGTAGTAGACTTTTTGTAAATGCAGGCCTAGAATTTCCTAGTAAAGCTTTTACATTTTGAGCTTTGATTAAAGTAAAAGTGATGGGTTTTGGTTAATCTGGAAAGTCACTAAGATAGTTTATGACTTTGTGATAGTTTGTAGCATTTATGAATCCTTTCTGAACTTTGTTTCATAACGATTCTAAGATACTCCTGTGCTGCCCTTTTCTTTTTTGAAACTCCAGTGGAGCTTTTTGTTTTAAAAAACATGAGTGGGTTTGGGTGTGGTTACAAGTTCGGGTATAGAAACATAAACGTATCACTCCTTACACTTCTGAATTAGAAT
The DNA here is from genome assembly GCA_025769975.1 of Gallinago jamesoni. Lineage (NCBI taxonomy): Eukaryota > Metazoa > Chordata > Aves > Charadriiformes > Scolopacidae > Gallinago > Gallinago jamesoni. The sequence continues at coordinate 4,710,520 of JAOQGH010000002.1, read as the reverse complement.
TAGCTTGCATTTTCTCTCTCCTACAATGTATAAATGTCAGCAGTTTAAATGACATAAGGTTTTCTCACATTAATCTGAATTTCTGAAGGATGTTGATTCTTACATCCATCGTTCTGGACGTACGGGTCGAGCTGGCCGGACTGGGATCTGCATTTGTTTATTTCAGAGAAGAGAAGAAGATCTTCTGAAACAAGTCGAGCACAAAGCGGTGAGTTGTACCTCAGACCTCTGCTTAATGAAACGATTTAGCTCCTAAAAAGACTCTGCCACTCTTCGACTTTGTAACCGTGGGCTGCTTCTGAGTCCTGTATGGGACTCGTATCCCGTAGTCCAGTAGGTGTAAAATGCCAATATATTTGGGAAGTGTTTGTAAAGGGTTTTGTACCAACCTGTTCTAATGTCTCAGGAGTTTCCCTGTGTTGGCAGTACTGTTGCTGTCAGCAGGCAGACATGAAGGAGACCATGCCTTTGGTAGTAGCTCCAGATTAACAAAGGCAGGAACTTTAAGAAAAGCTTAATTCTAGCTTTAGAAGTGACTTAAATTAAGTGAAGACTGTGTTGATGTTCTAACCAGTAAGTGACTAGAGGTCTCAGTAATGTGACTTAGGTAGGGTTGAGTTGTAGAGCACTGAAAACACCTTTAACTGTGATTTGTTTCCTCGATTTCAGGGGATTACATTTAAGCGTATAGGTGTTCCCTCTGCTACAGATGTAATTAAAGCTTCAAGTAATGATGCCAAAAAGTAAGTTTATTTGCCTGTTCTTAAAAGATGTCTAGAGATCTTACCAACAGCGGTGCTGTTAGTGCAAAGCTTTAAGGGATCAGACCTGTATGTGAGCATGTCTTTGCCTGTGTCATATAAGACAGCTCAGCTGGTTTGTATATGGACTCTGACTTGTTCTCATAAGACAGTATGATTAAACCCCTATATGCTTGAACACAGACTTTTTCATAGAACATAATGTTCTGCAAGTTCTTGGAAAAAATAACCTTTGTTTATATCATCAGAAATCAATAGCAGAACAGGGAATTACTGTCATGTGGGGAAACTGATTTTGTCCACTCCGATGATAGAGTAGCAGCCTGTAAAGATCAATACTTAGCATAATGAGGAATCACTCTGCAGTAGTGAGGGTGCTGTAGCCCTGTCCTGTTTCTTTATATTGTTTTATTTGCAAGGGTTGTGGTTTTTATTCCGTGCAGCTCTGTTTACATTCGCTGCCCCTTTGGTGAAAACTGCATTGACAGAGATTGTAACAATTAGCAAGGATTTGACCCAGTGTAAAGGAAATCAGGGGCTTGGTGTTGGGTTCACTGAATACTGAAAAATGGTGGGAAGTGCTGGTGTACTAAAGAAAGCATTAGAGAAGTAGCTGTTCTCAGTTTCCCAGCTTGTTTTCACCGCCTCTCCCAGAAATAACCGATTTAATCAGCTTGCACTGAGTGCAAGAAATGCCTTGCCCCAGCCCAGCAGTGGCATTGTAGTGGTTTGCTTCTCTTCCTTATGAAGTAGAAGCAACGGATTCTTGGGTTTGCTGGCAACACTTTCTTGTGGATTCTTGGGTATAGCCTTAAGAATGCAGGTATTTTAGAGCCTTCCCTTGATGTTTTTATCAATGCTTCCAAGCATGCCACGTTGTATATCCTCAGTTTTGAAGGCATCTTCCAAGAGGCTTGGGTTAATGAATAGAGAAGGTGGGTATTCAGCATCTGGGAGGTGTTAAGTTAAATGAGTGGTGGTGAAGCATGAGCATGGTAGCCAAAGCTTTTAGGGAGAATTTATTAATCTTGAAAGCTATCTGAAGCCTGTGTCTTAAACCTGACTGCACTTCATGCTGGCCCGTGCTGATCTCTTAAACTTTCGTTGTCACCTTGTAGATTGTTGGATGCCATTCCTCCTTCTGCAGTGGACTACTTCAGAAAATCTGCTCAAGAGCTCATAGATGAAAAAGGGGCAGTTGCTGCCCTGGCTGCAGCTCTCGCCCATATTTCTGGGGCATCTTACATACAGCAGCGCTCCTTACTCAACTCAACTGCGGTAAATACTGTTATACCTCTGTTAACAAAAATGGGTAAATCGTAGAGTAGAATGGAATTTTGGAATTGAATAGAATTTAAATGAATTCCTTGCATCCAGTCCAAGCGTAGCATCTTCTCGGGTTTTTCAGTAGGGTTTCTGAATAGCTTTTATCAGCAGCTTCTGGTTTGTTACTCGTTCCTTAACTGAAATCATGCTCTTACTGACACCCTGCAGGAAACCAGAGAAACTTGATATTGGTAAATTTTCTTGTAATGAGAGTTAAAAGAATTTCTCCAGAGATCTAAGTGACAGAAGACTTGAACGCTTTAAGAGATTTTAACTAATGACATGTTACAAGCTAACAGATGGGTTTGTGCTATTGCAATTTTCCCTTCCCAGGAAGCTTTTAGATTTCTGTAGTATTTCACGCAAGTCTAGCGCAGGGTTACCTGATTGCAAAGTGATCTTGGCAGAAGAAAAGTACAGCCCTTCCTTTTTCGGATGCACTTAGGGAGAATTTGGGCCAGTTTGTTGTATGGTAAAGCAATTTTGGAAATAGCATCTGGCTGGACTGTGCTGCTTGTATCAGTTTGGGGGATTTTTACCCATTTTCTAATGGGAATTTTCTGTATATATTGAATAAATGTGCCTCTGCTTCTGGCTAAAATACAGAAGTGCTACTGGCCTTTATATCAATGGACAATCCTAGGTTAAATGTTAGTTAATCCTAGTTAAATGGATGCCTTCGGCTGCTTCGCTTCGCTTTTGGGAAGCTGATTTCTTAGGACTAAATACTACATTACTACAATACTACAACAGCAAGTTATTGCATAGTTCATTAGTGAGTGAGTTTACAAGCCGTCCAACCAAGTTTAGTCTTGTAAATGTTTTTCTCTGTTCGCTTCCTGAAGGGCTTTGTGACCATGGTGTTAAAGTGTTCAATAGAAATGCGAACCATGAGCTACGCCTGGCGAGGACTGAAGGAGCAGCTCGGTGAGGAAGTGGATGCCAAAGTGTCCGCAATGCGTTTCCTCAAGGGGAGGATGGTAAGATGGCCCAGCCCTGGGGAAGGAGGGGGTGTGTGTGCGCACATTTGGCCAGTTTTTGCAGTGACTGAGACAGGAGTTCTGAAGTACTGGCACAGAAGTGTTGATACCTCACTCTGTTCCTACTCAATCTCTTTTCTCAGAACATGGTAACCTATAAGGAGCCCACCTGAAGCTGCTGTTTATGTATGCACTATTAAAAAAAAAACCACAAAGATTGAAGCTAGTTGAGTCTTTTAAAAGACACATATTTGAATGGAGACATTGCTCCTAAATGATAATGCAGGAATTCTGTCCTAAAAAACAATATAAATAAAGCTTCAGAAATTTGTGACTTCTGTTTTTTTCATTGTGAACTCATGCTAACCCTATACACCACTGCGTTGCAAAGGCAGCTGTAGAGTAGGGCTGTAGACTGACTGCCTGACCTGAGCAGGATGGCATTGTCAGCCTGACTCCTGATGTATCTGATGCTTGTCTCCTGTGCAATGTCCTCTTGGAGAGCTTGTAGTTCCAGGTGATGTCTGTCTTGCTGTTAAAGAGATGGGCTGATTGCTTGCAATGCTGCTGTCAGCACAGAGCATTTGAAGCTGCATTTTGAGTTTTCGTGTTTTAACTGCTTTTTATTCAGTTTATCAAAAAACTTTCCCCAAAAGATCATGCTTTCTGCCATTTCTGGTTTCTACACTTAGCTTGTATGAGTGGTTGCAGTTGCTGCCTGTCTGGAGGTGTGTGTCTGTGTTCTTGGATGTACCTTTGGAAAGCTAATGCCTCTTTTTTTTTTCTTTTTTCCTGTTATAGGGAGTGTGCTTTGATATCCCTGTTGATGAACTGAGTAACATACAGGTATGTTTTTTGTAGCCAGAATTGGCTTTAGAACTTGGTGATTTGAAATTTGGCGATTGCTGTGTATAGGATAGAAAATAGGGTGGTTTGGGAGGACACGGTTTGTGTTTTAATAAGGATATTGCATAGATAACAGAGTTAATAGGGCACAGTGCAGTCATTAGAAAACACCTTGTCATGCCTCTCTCTCATTTCAGTTTATCTATTACCTGATTTTATTGAACAAAATCCTATGTTCTTTGGCTAATCTGTGTTTTGACCTCTCCAGTGCAATTGAGAATTCATCACTTCTCTGTTGCCTTCGCTCCCTCTGGGCCTTTTGTGGTTGTTTATCCTTTGTCACGGGACCATGAGTTGTCCCCCAAGAGGGATCTGTCCCCCCAAGAGGGATTTGTCTGGAAATGCCTTTGCCTTCAGTGTTGCTTTTAGTGATATCGGGTACCTTGGGCACCCCTGCGGGCACGTAAAGCCTTGTTCCCTTGGTCTTGTTCCAGGAGCAGTGGAGGGACACCAGGCGCTGGCAGCTGTCGGTGGCAAAGGAATTGCCCGAGCTGGAAGAGTACCCACAGGAGGCAGGACGAGGGTTCTCCAGGTTCGGAAACGGGAGGCAAAGTGACGGCGGCTTCAAGAGAAACAGCTGGTTTAAGAACGGAAACCGGGGACATGATTTTAACAAGTCACTTGATTAGCTTCCGGTACAGATGCGGGACTGAGCTCATTTTTATCAAAAAGTAAAAAGCCTGGTAGATGATCCTCTTTGTCTTTATTCCTTGATAAAGCAGCCTATCTTTGAGGATTGATGAAATGACAGGGGGTTTTGGAAGATTGTTCCTCTTGTCCACCGCTCCAGCTGCTGCCGTTTCCCTGCTGTTGAACAGAACGCTTCCCCCCCCCCTGGAAACTCAGTGCTGGGAGGGGAAGAGTGCTGTTACACACACGGACAGTCACCACGCCTTGCCTGTTCGGCAGCCCTTGCATTAAAAAATTTAGTTCTAAAAAGAAAATATTTCCTCTGAAAAATTTGAGATCAAAGTCCCTCAGCAACCACCCTCGAGAGCATCCCAGGGGCTCCGGTGGCCGTTGGGGTGCTCCCGCTTGACTGTCGGCGACTGCAGTTTCTCAACGCATGGCACCGTTTTCTCTCAACCCCCGCCACAGCGGTTCTGGGGGAAAACCGCTCGGAATCGGTAACGGCGGGAGCGGGGAGCCCGAGCCGGCGCGCGGCGGCCGCTGTCGCCGTGAGGGCGGGGCGGGAGGAAGGGGGCGGGGCCTCCCCCCGCAGCGTGGCGCTGATTGGTCGGCGGCGCGTCAGGTGGCGGCGCGCGTGACGGAGGGCGGCCGGGGGAGGAGGCAAGATGGCGGCGGCGGGTGCTGGCAGCGGCTGGGCCGCGGTATGCGAGAAGTTCCGCACTGCCCGGACTCTGTCTACGGTAGAGTCCCGCAAGGACCCGGAGACCGAGCCTTACCGCTCTAAATACAGCGCGCGGGCCCTCCTGCAGGAGGTCAAGCAGCTGCTGAGCGCTGCCGAGGAAGGCGACGAGGCGCGGCTGCTGGCCGTGCGGCGGGCCGTGCTGGAGTACGAGCTGGGCGTCAACCACACCGACACCGAGGAGCTGTCGGCCGGCGAGGAGCACCTGCAGCGCTGCACGCAGCTGCTGGAGCCCCACCGCCTCTCCCCAGACTGCGTCTCCCTCTACATACAGGCCCAGGTGGGCTGGGGCTGTGCGGGCCGCGGGCTCGGAGGGGCCCAGGGGGTGTTTCGGTGGTGTGAGGTGAGGGGGGGGTATCGTTGTTCGAGGTAAAACAGCGGCCAGTCGAGCCCAAATCACAACAGGAATGCCGTGTCTGGGGTGTGCTGTGTGGTCACTGCAAACAGGGTGAGGGAGATCGGTGGCACCCGTGATGGGTAAGGCTTGTTTAATAATAATAATTATAATTATAATAACCAGGGCTGCTGGTGCTTGTTTTGTGCTCGAAGAAATAACTCACTGCCGAGGGCTGTGGAGGGATGCTGTTCTCTTCCAAGCAAGCTGCTGAGATGTCTCCGGGTGTGCAGAGCATCTAACAGCACGTTGTCTTCACAGAAATGGGGTGTTGCCAAGGCAGGGTACTCTTAAGCGTAGACCGAGACAGGACTTGTGAGAACTGAGCAAGAATAAGTTAGTAGAAGACCTTAGTATGTCCAGAACTTACTTGTGATCCCTTTACTGTTATTTGTTATCAAAGTAAAGTTGGGAGATGCCTTTATTTATGTGGTGTTCTCAAAAGTTGACACCTGTTTGCTTTTCAGCCTTGCCTGTTACCTCTTAATCTACTCTATTTCATTCCGGATGGGTAAATACGGTTTTATAGGGTTAGAAGTAATAATATTCACCTCTTTTATTCTGAAGAAAACAATACTGTTAACAGAATTGTTTCTTACCATATGAAGATTGACAAAAGAGCTTTGCTGAACCAGTCCATTGTGGCAGCTGGTGTATAGTTGGTTATCTATCTCTAGACTGTAAATGAAATAGAACAGTTATTCAGATGTCTCTGTCAAAAATGGTTGCTCTAATTAGCAAAGGCTCAGTAGCTTGTTAAACATGGCAAAACTGTCAAGGCATTGTGTGTTTGTGTGGAAGGGCACTAGTTATTCAGTGACTTGTCTTACACTGGGTAAATTAACTGAGTTGTCTGGAATTTGGGAGGTTATATCTGCTCGTTGTCCTTCAGTGTGATGGTTTGGGTTCACTGCTACAAATCTGTTACCTGTTACAAGATCGGAGATTGCTTGAGAAGCCAGTCGAAATGAGATAACATCTTCCCGGTGTGCGTTGCTGGGGAGTTGTTGCTTTTGTGGCTGAGGGCCAGGGATTCCCCCGTGCTTTTGAACTGGTGTGTTGGAAAGCGGTACTTCTCTCTGCTGGATGAACGTTTGCATGGATTTTCCTGTTTTGGGGCCTTTAGGAATAAAGAGCAGGATGAAGTTTCTGTGTTATGCGTGTGAGGTGCTGTGGTCCAAGGGTAAACAGCTCTGCTGTTGTCTGGCGCTGTCGTCAGGCAGCAGTGATGACAAATGAGCACACCCTCAGCTCCCCATCCCAGGGGCTGTGAAAGATGAATATTTGATTAAAAACATTTCTGATATAAAAGCAGTAATTGTCAAAGGTGGCCGTGCTTGCCTGCATTCTAGGGACGTACACAGTACGTTGTCACCGCACTGACTTCTATTTTGAAAGAAGGAGCATTCCTTGTTCCTGCAGGGCCTGTTTCTGTAGCCCTGCTGCTAATTTCCCAGCTTCTGCTTAAGGATGTTTATCAGTTTCTGTCTAATAAAATTTGGTCCGTTCCACTGCTCGGCTGTGGGCAAAGTATTTCTGTTCATAAACATCGTGCGACGTGATGCTTTCTTATAATAAAATAAATGTAATTGAAAGGAACAGGGGGCTGGCACACAACTACACATTTTAACTCTTTTCAACTTTTTTTTCTTTGGCCATGTTAGAATTTGTAACAACATTATCTAGGAATGAAATTAACATTTCAGACACAGACTGTTACTGATGCCTTCATCTTCTTGATAAAATTAGAGGGACTTTTTGTAAAAGGTGGGTTCAGAGATGCAGTAACATCACTATCTACGTTGCTGTAATTTAGATTTGAAGGCAGTGATCTGTAGCTTTTGCATCTTAATGGTTCTTTTAATCTCTTTTCATCATTGAAAATATACAAGTATTCATTCATAGTATATCTTTTTCCCATCAAATTTTTCTACAGTCACGATGACAAATTTCTTTGTCCTTGGATCTTTTTATGATATTTGTATGCGATATAAAAGCTGCATGAATCAGATGCAGAACATACTGTATGGAAAAAAAATTTTTTTGAACAAACCAGTTCTTATTTAGCAGAGTAAACATAGAGCGTTACAGTTCGCAAGGTGACTTTTGTATGTGTTTGCTGCTGTGTGAAAACCCTCCCTTTTGAACAACTTGGGATAAAATCGCTGGGCATGATTTTTGCTTTTTGAAATCCATTGTGTTAGAACATATATATATATAGGGATGAAGACTTATAAAATATTTGGAGAAAATGTGTAATGTAAATGGAATATAATGGGAAAATAACTAATTTTTCTGCTTACCTTTAGAACAATCTAGGTATCCTCTGGTCCCTAAGGGATGAAATTAAAACTGCGCAAACTTACTTGGAATCTGCGGAAGCCTTGTATAATCAATACATGAAGGAGGTACTGTATTTATTAATACTGCAACAGGGCTTACTCTCATGTGCCACTTACAGCTTTAGTAATCTTTGAAAAAAATGTACGATGGAACTTAAGTTTCTGCACTTTATACTAGCTGCTCTGATACTTTTGAAAAGTGTCATGATTTGTATTGCTTGTGTAAGAAGAGGCAAACTAGAGGATCACTTGTTCATTTCAAAATGGGATTATTCAGGAAAATAATTTTGCTCAAAAGTAATGGTCTCCTTTGAAAGCTTGAATTGATAATCCAGAGTTGAAGCCAGGTAGAATTTTGCTTTTAATTAAGACTGTTGTTAACCTTATCTTGGAAATGCTGTAAAACCACAATCCATTGCTTTCAGTGGGAAAAGGAAAGAAAGCTGTAATATTTGAATAGTTTGCACTAACTGTGCACAGTTTTCATAGAAGCAAGTAGTTCAGTTCCATATCCAAGGGGACAATCTTAGAATCAGCTAAACCTCTCATGCATATTAAACAACCTTTTGAGTTGTGGATTCTTCTGTGTATCAACAAAGACTCCCTTGTGCTATTTTTAAGCTCTTTGGAAAGCTGTTCCTATGCTGACTAGCCTCAGGGACGCTTCGTGAGTGAACTGAGGACATTTATGGCCTTAAAGGAACAGTATCTGTGTCTCAGGACAGCTATAAAGGTTGGAAAGGACTTAGTTTCATGGAATTAAAGTTCAGGTTTTCGCAGAATTACAGAATCACAGAATTGTAGGGGCTGGAAGGGACTTTCGGAGACTATCTAGTCCAACCCCCCTGCCAAAGCAGGTTCACCCAGAGCAGGCTGGACAGGAACACATCCAGATGGGGTTTGAATGTCTCCAGAGAAGGAGACTCCACCACGTCTCTGGGCAGCCTGTTCTGGTCTCTGGCACCCTCAAGGTAAAGAAGTTTTTCTGCATGATCAGGTGAAACTTCCTGTGCTTCAGCTTGTGTCTGTTGCCCCTTGTCCTGTCACTGAGCACCACTGAGAAGAGCCTGACCCCATCCTCGTGACACTTGCCCTTTAGATATTTATAAGCATTGGTAAGGCCTCCCCTCAGTCTTCTCTTCTCCAGGTCAAACAGAACTGGGTATCTCAGTCTTTCCTCATAAGAGAGGCGCGCCATTCACTTGATCTTCTCTGTAGCCCTCCACTGGGCTCTTTCTAGCAGTTCCCTGTCCTTGAACTGGAGAGCCCAGAACTGGACCCGGTACTCCAGATGGGGCCTCATTAGGGCAAAGCAGAGAGGGAGGATGAACCTCCCCCAGCCTTCTGGCCATGCTCTTTTTAAGGCACCCCAGGAGACCATTGGCCCTCTTGGCCACAAGGCCACATTGCTGGTTCGTGGTCAACTTTTCCACCAGGACTCCCAGGTCACTCTCTACAGAGCTGCTCTTCAGCAGGTCAGCCCCCAACCTGTACTGGTGCAGGGGGTTATTCCTCCCCAGGAGCAGGACGCTACACTTAACCCTGTTGAAGTCCATCAGGTTCCTCTCTGCCCAACTCTCCAGCCTGTGCAGGTCAGCTACCCCTCCCAGCTTTGTATCACCAGAAAACTTCCTGAGGGCACATTCCGTTCCCTCATCCAGGTCATTGATGAATATGTTGAAGAACACTGGACCCAGTACTGACGCCTGGGGAACATGAACTTGGTTTATAGCATAAATTATTCTTGTGGAAATTTCAGTATGGGTTAGTCTGTATCGGTTGGTTACAGCCATATTCCCTCTGGATGAGTTGGTCTAACTAGAGATAGTACATCTCTGCACACACCCTCTCTCTCATTAATTCCTGATGTTCTATTTTGATATTTATACTCAGGCAGGTATGGTTCTATTAGCTTCCACATAATCTCTGAAAGATTCTGGCAGTTGCTTCAGTGATTGTGAAATTGAACTGGTGCTACTGTATTTCTCAGTGGGTTAAACAATGTTGTCAAATGCTTCACGTTTTCACTGTGGACTTTTCGGAAACAGTTAATTTTTGTTAGTGGCTAGTGGATATTCCTCCTGGAGCTTTGCTGCCTGATTTAGTGTATAGATAGATACATGACTGTCATTAATGCCACATCAGATCACTTGTCACACTTTTTTGCCCAACTTTTTTTTTATATTTGCCACTCATATTTCAGGGCATTATAGAATATGTCAAACATAGCTATGCCTAAAGATTATTTTTTTTTTAAATGACTACAACAAAAGATTGGTTTTGTGGTAGTTTTATTGGACTTGTGTCATGTTTCTGTGAAGATGCTGAACTGTATTTGACATAATCTGCAAAGAATTAACAAAAAAAACCCCAACCCCCTCCGAAAACCCCACAGAGCATGGGAGAATTTGTTTAACTGCTTAATGGTTTATAAGGAGGACTTGAGTTCCTTGCAGTGGTGTTAGATCTTTAGGATTTGTACAGCCACGTCAACATTCATCACTCTCAAAATATAAAACTGTGAATATACTTTTCTTAACATTGTCCATTTTTAGGCTATCAGGCCTTCCTGTCTGGGAATCTTTGGTAAACTGTTGATGATTAAGCGTTTTCCTGAACTGGTGGAATTTAGTTTTTTTTTTTTTTTACTGTGCAAGAACAACCACAAACCAACAGATGAAATGCAAAGAGTAAAAAATGGGATTTTGTTATCTCGCCAACCGGGTGATTGGCGGCAGCGCCCAGGCAGAGGCACCCACGTGGGGGACGCAGGCACTGCAGAGCTCAGCCCCTGATAGAGGGTCACCAAACCTGCTGTTCTCACCTGTTTTTCAGGAATTCACGCAGGTGTAGTTTACCACTTTGCTTTGATCTTTCCCACAGCAGGGCAGAAATCTCAGGCGCGTTCAGTGGGGTGCCTCTCTCTCTATCTCACGCATATGTTATCTAAACACAGATGTTCTACTTACCAGACAGATAAGACTAAATTATTAGTATGATATATGCATTTTTCTACACCCCAGCTGCCAGTCACTGGAGCATGTTTACAATCTTCCTTGCCAATCTTCCCTTATTTTCTCACGTTTACTAATTAGGTTTAGTTAACATACAAATTGTGTGGGGTTGTTTCCCCCCATCCCCCCAAAAATGAAAAACCAAGGCAATTACAAGAAAAACATTTATTTTGATAGATAGAAGATCCTTTTACTTTCTACTCCTGAATGCTTTATGTTCATATCTATTTTTAAATTATTTTCAAAACATAATTAGTTATTTTAACAATATCTTGCTGCTAGGAAAGCTGTTTGATTATTCAGTGCAGTACAGTGAAAATCTGAGGGTGCTAAACTGTTCCTGTTCCTGCCTGACTCCACATTATTTTATAAAAAGTATTTCTCTGGACTGCTTTTTATTTGTTGCCTTACTTTCTCTCAGGCTAAGAAATAAATGGCGTTGGGAAAGTTGTATGCTAAACTGGGCTTATGTTGCTAGCAGACACATTGAACATCCTTCAGGATGCAATGTCTAATGGAAAAAAACCACCTTTAGAAAGACACCTTCATTTGAAGTGTTTTAGAATTAGCATCTGAACTTATTCAGAATCACAAAAGAAATGAGATAAGCACAGACTAATAGAACTTTGCCATGAGCAATGTTAATCTGTTGGGCTTGCCAGTTATGCTAACTAACTTCACTGACAATTGGTTTAAAGCAAGACTGAACACAGCGCTACGGAAAGATGTATAGTTGTCACCATTCTGCATTCATCTCAGAAACTAATGCCACAGAATGCACAAAAAACCATGTAAAATCCATTATTTCTGTGTGTACAGCAATATCTTACTTTCCGTTCTTGATCAAGGAAAGTAAGTTATTTTGTACGTGTCACAAGATCTATCTCTGTATGAGGATTCTGACAGAACTCTCAGTTAAAAAAAAGCACTTCTCAAAGGAGTACGTCACATTGTTAATAACTTGCATATAGGTCATGCCTTATATCAAAGTTTAGCAGCTTCATCCTCCAAAGTACCTGCCTGTTTTCTCATTTATGCATTTGAGTGAAAAGTCTTACCAGCTTGTGAATAAAGGGAGTCATTTCACAGTGGTAAGTCTTTACAGCAGGTCTGCTGGGTACTCTCTGAACATAATGTTCTTTGCAGTACTTCTTTCAGGGTGTTTTCTTGTTATGGATTAGTGCAGCTGGGCAAATGAGTATTTCACACTTGAAGGCATGCTTGGTATTAAATTGATGCTTTAAAACCCATTATGTTTCTGTATAAAATAAAGACACTCAATTAGAGTCCTGCAGTACCTAGGTTGAGTATTTCTGGTGCAGGCAGCAGGCGTTAATTTAAAGTATGAAAGCAGTATCTTTGAGAAGCTAAAAAACTTGTAATTCTGTGTGGAATTGTAGCTTTCATCCAAATCTTCTGAGGTTTGTGGAATTGCTCCAGAGGTGGGACACTGAGATAGATGTAGATGCATTATTTGAAGTTTTGTTGAATTTGGGATTGAAAAATGGTAAATCTTCTGCAGCCAGAAGAGGGAGCACTATGTTACAAAGCAAGAGAAATGTCGTTGGCTGAATATATCGTATACTCTTGCAGGATGGAAATCCTCCCCTGGACCCCAGTGAACATTTCATGGCAGAAGAAGAAAAAATCACAGACCAAGAAAGATCCAAAAGGTAGGTGCGTAGCAGCATACCTAGATTGTGATGACTTTTGTAATTTATGAGGGTGTATTTAGGGAGGAAAAAAAAGAAGAAATTTAAAGAGATTATTGTTTTTTCCAGATTTGAAAAAGCCTATACACATACTCTGTATTATCTGGCACAAGTCTACCAGCACCTGGAGATGATTGAGAAGGCTGCTCAGTATTGCCATACTACTCTTAAACGACAGCTTGAGTATTGTGGCTACCAGCCAGTAGAATGGGCACTCAATGCCGCCACTTTGTCACAGTACTATCTCTCTAAGGTAATACACTTAACGTTTTTCTGCTGTAATTATATCATAAATATACCTGTCAAGCGAGACAATTGTTTAAACAGCTGTTTAAGACAGGGCTCCGTGTCAAATTAAAAATGTGCTCCTGTAAGACCACAAGTTCTGACATGAAACATCAGTATTTTCTGAAGAGGACATAGTGGCTTTCCTGTGGTGTTGGGATGGGAATGGGAGAAATGAGCAGGCCTGTAGATGTAAGAAAAGCTCTGCAGTTCATGAAGTGTCAGCAGTGATGTGACATGATCACCGTAACTAACATTTTAAGGTTATAATCACCTTATTTAAAATTCTTTCTTATAATTGTATTGTTCTCTAATAAAAAAGAGTTTAAAAACAAAAACATCTGAGGGCCAAGGTATTCCACATGTATGTTTCCTGGGAATTAATGTCCTTTGAACTTCAGTATGTGTTTCAGACTTGCTCGAGCCTGTGTGAACATTAAAGTGAATATATAAGGTGGTAGCTCTTTGCTTCTGCACATCTGTGTCGACACAAAATAATCTACTGTGTAGGAAACGCTTCAGCTTTATTTAAGAGTTTCTGTATTGCAGACTCTTCAGATGCTCTTTTCTGATGCTTAAAAGACTTCTGCCATACCTAGGCCACTTAATGCTAATTTCAATAGTAACTAGTAATTTCCATGTCTTCTTGATGCACTGATAGCACTAATCATTAAACAATGCACTGCCAAATATGAGTAAAGGAATCTAAATCTGACTCACAATGTTGTGTTGTGTGTCCAGCTCACTCTGACTAACAGCCCGTGATACAATCTTTACCACAAGACATCACTTCCGTTACCGTGAGGAAGCGATAATAGATCAGAACAGTGAAAATGTTCACAATGTATGTATCTAATATTAAAAGCAAGGCTTGCTATTGTGGCTGTGGTAGAGAGAAAATGGTTGGTTAGAAAATACTGTATTCGGTAGTAGACATGGAAAAATTGTGTCTTTTCTTCCAATGCCCAGGGGAATACACTCCAGAGCTTCAGTTCTATCTCTTTCCTTGTGTTCCTGGATCTTTACTGTCTGGGGTGAGGGGTTTAGCCAAGCTGATAAACCAGTGACAAACGCTGCTGTTTCTGTTTCTCCCAGCAATGCTTTATGGAGGCCCGTCACTGTTTAGCAGCGGCCAGTGTCATCTTTAGCCAAGCTGGACAGGTGCCATCTGCTGAAGACAGTAAGTTCATACAAAAGTTGTGAATAGAATACGGTGAATTATCGTTGATATGTAATGTTAGAAGTGAAGTCTGGCAGTGGGTACAAAATCTAACCTTGTAAAGTGGAATGTTTCTGAAGAGCTGCTAATACAGTTTCCAATTGGCTGTGAGTAAACCCTGTGAGGAAAAACTGTACTGCTTCTTGCTGGTGTCTGAGAAAGCATACCAGAATAAAAGTGAAATTTAAAACAATATCCCTTTCAGTAGCGGCAATGTCTCTGTTCACCCACTTATGCTTGGACATGTGCTTAAAATGCAGCTTCTCCATGATCAGAGGGTAATGATTCAATGAACCAAACCAGATGCTTTCAGGGAATAGATTTAAGAGGGAAACTGCAGCTCTCAAAAACCCTGAATGCAGAAGTTACTTGTATTGTCTTTTGTTGCTGGATGGTGCAGCCTTATTAACAGGTATTTTGAAGTTGTAGCTCCCCTCCTTGTTGTTTTGGGTATTGATGCAAAGGAACAACCTTGTGGTTTCGGTGCAAAGATCAATAAAAGAAACTTTTAGAGAACTAACCACAATTTTAAGGACTTGGGGTTAGATGATAGTGTCAGTGCTCAACATAAATCATCTGCTTATCTATAGCACAGCCATTTACATTCCGTGTCTTGGGCAACTGAAAGCTTCAAATCAATTGAGCTTTAACTCGTAGAGAATGAGCAAGTACTCAGGATAGTCCCTGTGTGAGTTCAGAACTCTGACTTTGATCAGTGAATATATTGCTTAACTTTTAATGGTTTGAGCTGTTTAGAACACAAGTTCTTTAATCCACTGATGTTATTTCAGGTTAAAATATAACCTGAATAGACACAACTGAGTTTTATTTAATTGAATGTCAGTGACAGTACATTAATTGCTTTTAGTATTATATTTAGCTCAAAAAGTGCACAACTCTATGCAGTTGTCTCTCTTACTATTTAAATACTTTGAGGATGACGTTCAAAAGCTTTTTACTTTCAGGGAGACAGGAGTGTCAAGAGTCAGGTTATGCTACTCTGGTAGGCCCTTTGAAATCGGTATTTTACAAAATACTCAGTAGGTCTGAGTCAGTTTGTTGGCTTCTATGGCTACCTGACTGCACACTTGTCAGCATTCATTAACACGGTATTTAAGCCAAAAAAACGAGGTTATGCTTTCGGTAGGTGTGCAGAAACATACAGTTAGTTATGGTCTCAAATTCAGGTGCAAGACTGGAAGCAGTATATAAGAGTCCTAATTTTAGTTGTACTCTAGAGATTTCTTTTTTGTGTGTGTGTGTGACTTTTGGTCAAGTCAACTAACTTCTGTTTTGACTTCCTCCTACACCAAATGGGAGTAGTGATATTTGTGTTTGTTTCAATGGAGTAAACGTTTATCCTGTTTTCCCTTCCTTTTCATGAGGACTGGGCTGTGGACTTTTGAAGATCATTATGCAGAAAGTTCTAACTTACAGAAAGACTAATACACAGTCAACACTGGCTCCACACAAATGAACAGCTCAAGCACGTTCATTTTGTCATGTTTAATCGGAATATAAAGAAACAGAGATACTTAGTAAAGAAGCCGTTTCTCAGATTAGCAACAACTCTATTTCCTTAAGAAGAATAATTTGTTTGTCTCTAATAGAACATAATGAACACAGTAGATCTGAACCTAAAGTAGGTTTATTATTTGGTGAACAAGAATGCTAACGTCCCCTGCTTGTTCAGCTGACTCCCTGCCTTTTGCCTAGAGGCTGGGAAATGAGTTCTCTTTGAAATCCATTCAATTTCTGAAAATGTTATCTTCAGACATCGGCAGTACTGCTACTTGTAACAGTGGGGAGCTCTACAGAAGTTGTAGAGCTAATAAATCTAATGTTGGTACCAGGTAGATTAAGTAAAGGAAGCATTCCCTATTTTTGTTGTCTTTTTTTGGTAGCAAGTTGCAATACAAATGCCCTAATCATCCTCAGAAACAATGACTGGGCACGCAGCTGAATTTCAGAAAACAAATTGTCCCAAGTTCTTATTCTTATTACAAAGAGACTTGAAAATGTTCTTCTAGTAAAACACCTTCAAGATCAAAAATATTTCTAAATCTACATTATGATCTATTTTTTTGAAGAACTTATATATGATAAATCCATGTTAATCTATATGATTTTCTACCAGAGTGACAGTTTACAGAATTATTATATAAACTAACATGGAAAACATGTTGCTGTCTAAAAAGAAGGAAAAAATAATCAAATGCAAGTAATGTATTCTTTGCATGTAATGTTTGAGGTTCTTGCTGGAATGCTTGACTTCACTTAAGGTTTTTATGTATTTGTGTCCATTCAATAGATGAAACAGAGCAAGACCAACAGGACCTCCGACAGAGAAAAGCTGAAATTGCAAGGTGCTGGATTAAGTATTGCCTGAATCTTTTGCAAAGTGCTCAGAAGTTACTTGAGGTAACGAAAAATCTGTTCTGTAGCTGCCATTGTTAAAAAGTCTATTTTGGTGTTTGTAACGGGAATCAATTCATAGTTGGTAGCAAATGATAAAATGATAAAAAATTGCCCAATGAATAATAGAATAAATGCTTACAGTGTAGCAGGTGTTTCATAGTAGACTTTGACTTTAATGCAGAATTTAGAAATAAGCAGGGATAGGAGATCAGCTGTGTAGTGTGGTCAGTCCGCTGCTTGTATAGCAGCTCCACACATTTTCTCTCTGCTGCTTTTTTTCCAGATTGATTTGGCAGATTACTCCTTATTTAACTGCTAGTAAGAGCATCTTAATATGCAACAGTTTTGTGTGCTGATGTTCTCGTTTGTTAAATCCTTTGATTCATTCAGGTATTCATTTCATTCATTTAATCATTCATTCAAGTGTTCAAAACAGCATTTACTGAAATGCTTTGGAGAAACAGGGCCTTTGGGCTTTAGATGTATTGTTTTGGCTATATTGTCACACAGGGCAGGGACGCTACATTGTCTTAGTCTTAGGTTTTTACAAAATTAAGGCTGGAATTTACATGATTTTTTTGTGAATATAGGGTCTAATATGGCAGTGTGCCTTCTGTCTTGTTGCTAACTAGTTTGTATTTCAAAGTTAATTCAAAAATAAAATGATTCGCTTTAAGTCAGTCTTTGTCAGCATTTTTAATTAGTATGCTTTGCATTTCAGGATAACATAGGAGAGCTGGATCCAGACAGACAATTGGAACTTAAAGCCCAAAGGAAAAAAGAAGAGGATGAAAAAGAGAAGGGCAGGAAAAAAGCTGTTCTTTTTGGGACGAGTGATATATGTGACTCTGTTTTAGCCATGGAAGAGAAAGTGAGCAGTGTATATCCTTTAGATTTTCAAGAAGCCAGAGAAATCTTCCTAGTTGGTCAGAACTACGTTCTGGAAGCAAAAGAGTTCTTTCAGGTTGATGGTTATGTTACTGACCATATTGAAATTGTTCAGGATCATAGTGCTTTGTTTAAGGTACTTGCTTTCTTTGAAGAAGACTATGAGAGACGTTGCAAAATGCACAAGCGCAGACTAGACATGCTGGAGTCTATATATGTAGACTTGAATCCTCAGTATTATTTGTTGATTAGTAGGCAGCTTCAGTTTGAACTAGCTGACACCTATTATGAGATGATGGATTTAAAGATAGCTATCGGTAACAGGTTAGAGGAGCTAGACTCCCACACAATTAAAAAAATTAATTCTCTGGCTCAGTTAGCAATCAAATATTATGAACTCTTCTTAGATTCTTTGAGGAACCCAGATAGGGTATTTCCTGAACGGCTTGAGGAAGATGTTCTTCGCCCTGCAATGGTGGCTAAATTTCATATTGCACGACTGTATGGCAAGCTCATTACTTCGGATAGCAAAAAGCAACTGGAAAATATGCAGACATCATTGGAATATTACACATTTCTGGTAGACTATTGTGAGAAGTACCCAGATGCTGTCCGTGCCGTTGAAACTGAACTAGAACTCAGTAAGGAGATGGTGGGTCTTCTTCCAACAAGAATGGAGAGGCTGAGAGCAAAGCTCTGTCCATTCATATAAATACTTGCCTTGAAGGAAATGTGCACTATTAAAATGATATCTGTCAAAACCAGTGCTGTCAGACAGTTTCTGTACTGGCTGATAGAACTAAGGTGTCTACAGTTCGGTTGTCCACCTAGAGCCTGCAGTAGTGTAACTTTGTGAGAAACTCGGAGCTCTCCAGGTCAGTTGTTCACCCACACTAACGGTATAAACTTTAAATGTAAAGTGAATGTCCAGCTAATGCTATGTATTGTTTGTCCTGGATGTAAATATAAACCTTTTCTCACTTTTATGTTTTTTCCCTTTGGCATACGGTTCAGTTTCTAAATGTAGTGCTGTATCAAAATTGTTTCTTCTATGAGAAGTTTCTCTAGGAAATTTTTTCTAAGAAACCTGAGGCACGTTCTTCCAACTAGAATATATTTTCTAACCTTTTGTCTCCCCCCCAAAATTTATCCATATAAAGGGAAGGTTGTTATTTTCAATATTTATTTTGTACGTTGTTCAGTGTTTTCTTTTTTCTCCTTTTAATCCAAACCTAGTCAATAGAGGCTCAATAAATGGACTAGCTTGGCAAAATATTTTTTTCAGAGTCCTTAGAATTCTGTTTCCTTGTGTCTTACTAAGATATGATATATATTATACCTTTGGCCAGAATAAATAGTTGTGAAAGTGTTTCTACCTGAGTGTCTCAGTAAAATCATGCATGATTGAAGTGCCAGAACCAAGAGCAAGAAAGCAGCAAACTTCCTGGCTTGTGGTGGAGGAGATGCCCTGCTCTTCATACCCTGTAGAGAATTGGCAGGTAGAGGTGCTGTGCTCTAGGGCTCCAGACAGTTGCTGAATACAGGTTAAAGGCCTGGGATGCCATGGAATGCTTCTTGCCTTGTGTTCTGTAGGGGAGCCCAGGTGCTGTCTTAGCAGGAGCTGCAAGCAGGGACCTCTCTGAAGTTGCTCGAAGTCCCAGTGCTGCTGAGGAGCTATTCAAAATCTGCCTGTGTGTGGCCGTCTATTGCTGACTTGTCTATTAAAGCTGTCCTGCTTCTCGTTAAGGACCTGCTGATTTGACGATGTTCCTGGTCTTCCACAACCTCTTACCTTTGCCTTGTTCTAATTGAGCCACCTATCCCTGTATGGAAGACCCAGCTGCATTTCTGGCCCAAGACGTACACAGAGGTTGTCTTTGTATTTCTGGTGTCCGTAGAAGGTTTATGAACCAGGACCTGGTTTAGATTAAAATGTAGACTGAGCACATTGTCCAACCATATATTAAAAGAGTATGGTCGGAGATGCCAGGAGACAGGGGGAAAGTGAGAAGGTGAAGGGGTGTGCAGCAGTCTTACTGCTGTTGAGTTCATGGGGAACATATTTACAGCAATAGAGGGCATTAAAGGAAAATAGTCAAATGACTGGATTATTCCGGAAAACAAGGCGGGGAAAAAATGACGTTAGCTTGGAGGGTGTGAGGGGAAAGCATGTGCAAGCATGAAAGTGCTTACATCTTAAAATGTGTGGTAAAAATCTCTAGCTTGCAGAATTGTCTGCAGAAGAAGTCTAACCACATATATATAGGGCAACAAATGGGTCCTGGAAATGAGAGGCAGCAAAACTCAAATCTAGACTAGCTACCTGCATGCGTATAGAGTAAGGGAGAGAGTGTATGCATGTGCACGTGTGTTTTGTTTCTGTCTTACTAAATAACTGTCTACTCAGCCTTTGAGACTTTCTTCTCTGCTGTCAGATCTTTAATTTAGTTTTTCTCATGGCCTGAAGGCAGGCAGCACACAGCACAGCCCGCTGAGAACTCTTTCATTACTTTTGTCTATAATTTCAGTTAAAACTAGTGTGCACTTTTATTGTGAACTCATACTTTGAAAGTTAATTTTTTTTCTACTACTTTCTTCATGTTTGAGTAGAAGGTGGTGATTCCCCCCAATTCCTCCCTGCCCCTTCCCATATGCTTTATTATTCCACCTATGAGGACTTTTGAACAAATTGTTTAAAGCCAGGATTGGCTCATCAAACTTAGTTTATCTGTAATTTAGGGAATGAGAGATTGTGGGCTAAAGCAGTGTACGAAATTACTTTCTGTACAGAGAGTATATCCTGTCGTATCCTTCAAATACTGGTCTAAAGTGAGTGTTAAAAGTTACCTGTAAAGCTGAATGAAGCAAGGGGTTCCGCGTCCCTTTCAACCAGCCGTTGCGGGCAGAGGAACACCCTGAATTCAGTGAAATCCTCGTAAGAGCTCAGCAGACAGGTAGGAGCAGGTCCATTGTTAAGAAAGTCCGGAAATAAGAGAGCTTTTTCAGCACAGTTGTGTGGTTGGGGTTGTGGTTTGGAGACCTCTCTCCTCTGAAGGTATCTCAGGATGCTTCAGCATTGCAGCTCTTCTTAAAAACTAGTAAACATTCTAGATTGCCATTAGGCAAGTATATTTTATTACTGGATTCTGTATTGTGCCAGATGTTCAGCACAACACATTACATTGTGGCTTTTTTAAGGCATGTCTTTTGTAGGAAACCTTTTGAATAATTCCTGTTTGTTCCATGATTTGAGAGAATGAACTTAAGTAAGATTGTGTATTTAGTTAAACATAAAAAAAGATGGAGGGGGGGAAGCTTGTTGGATTAGGCAGCAAAGCTCCCTTCAGGAATGTTGAGTTTTAACTGTAAAGTATGTGTGAGGTCAGGCGTTTATTTCAAAGATTAATTAAAGATTAGGTTCCTATGAACTCCATTTAACCTGTACTTCTATTCCTTTTTATATGGCAGAAAAGTCTTGCAACTGAAACCCCCTTTTTGTTGTTCTACTAGTTTTTTCTCCTTAGCCAGCGTAAAGCAGTGTGGTTTACAAGAAGCCCGAGTTTGTGCAGAATTTGTATCGAGTGCGAGATCTCCTGAACTCAGAGGCTATAACCTCAGTGTACTACAAATAGTGTGTAATGCTCACGGGAAGTAATTTGGTTTGATTAAAAACACAGTTTTGTTTTAATTGAAGTGCTGTTAATTCTCACACTGTCTGGAAATGTGGTTTGCATTATAAAATGGGTCAATTGGGAAGGCTGTACTGTGCTTAAATATTTTGGAAGAGGAGGAAACCAGTGCCTTGTTCTCTTTCTTTCCCTATAAGCTGATCAGAGGAGGTTTGTTCTTTTTTTTCTTTTTTTCTTTTCTGTTGATGGGACTGGAAGACAGCAGCAGGAGGTGACAGCTGTGTTCTTCACCGTTCTCCCCTTTTAAACCAGCTGAAACACTGGGGGAAGTGGGCAAAAGTGAGACCTCGCTTCCCCTTCACAGCAGGAAAGTGGCTACCTGGTGTTGCAAGGGTGGCAGCAGCAAAAGCAAAACGTCCCCGGGCTGGTTTGCTCTGTTGCCCACCCAAAAGCTCCTTGTTGGGAGTTTTGGCCCTGCCCCGGCACTGGCTCGCGTGGTCCTGGTGAGATGGATGGTTTCTCTATCTGCAAAACGGAGAAACCTCCACGTATCAGTGCCGTGGTCGTGCTGGGTGCGATTGCTGCTGCACTTCCACGTCCGGAAATCTTGCAGGAGCCCGATTAAGCTTGACATCAGACAACGAGAAGTAAGGCTGATCTTGTTAGTGCATGGGTCTACGCATCTCAGTTTTGTTTGCTGTTTTCCTTTCACTCAGCACTGAGAGAGGGAAGATGAGCTTTACCTGTGTGTTTCTTTAGAAAGACTGAACTAGTCGGTGTTACCCAGATGTTTTCTATGAAACTGTTCATTGCAAAATGCCCAGAAATAGTGAAAGAGGACTTAGGCTGGGAGCTCAGAAGGCCAACCCTTCTATAGTCTTGCAGTTACAGGACCAAAGACTGTTATGTTGAAATCAAGTGCATAAATTTGTGGTGAGAAGCATTTGTCAATTTTCTTTCCTCTTCAATTGCAACATCTTTGGCTACTTCAGAACTAGCTACAGATGACTAATGCAGATTTTGAATTTGTTTTGAAAACTACTTTTATATACTTCCCAGGAACTCTCTCCAAAATGCTTGCTAGTACTTTTTAATTTTGCAGTTTGGCTGGTGGTTTCTACTTCTTCCTTATGACAGGTAGGCATACAAGCAGCCAGTGGTTTCCTGGCAAGGACTATGTGTCTGGTTGCCTTTTTTTCCAAAACCACTGTATGATTGTGTCTTTACAGCTGAAGATCTGCACAATCAGAGAGATTGTTGTGCAGAGGGGACACTAAACACAGTGCCTTTTCCAAACACCATACTTGCCTTCAGAACAGAAAACGTCTGTGGTATCAAGCGTTTGTTCAGAGAGAAGTGACTGATAACAATGTTGTCCCTTAACACCAAACACCCTAATTCAGGTGGTTTTAGCAATGTTTCATATATTTAGCGCACAAGGGTTTGGCATCTTGTATGCACAAAATGCTTGAAGTCTTTTTACGTGCTCATTGTCACTGTAAAGGAGACTTATGAGTTGGCATCAGCCAAGGATGCAAGGATTTCGCTCTTTGAGGTTTTAAGTGCAATTTTCTGCAGAAACAAAGAGGAATTGGATGAGTGATTGAGCGAAAGACCACGACAGGCATGTGATGGAATGAGCTGGTGTTAGTCATTGAGCACCGTAAGAGGAGTACAAGCGCTTGCGTCAGAGAGCTACTCTGAGATCCACGGATGAAATATGTGGGCCAAAAAAAAAGTGATTAACAAGGTGATTTCCTGTACGCTAACTGTCTTAGAGGGGAGCAAAAGCAAGTGGTTCCCAGGTTCTCAAACTGCTTGGGGTGTTGGCCCTGAAATTCTTCCTGTTCTCCTGGAGCCCATCTCTGGGTAGCCAGTGGGTTCAGCAAACACGGGAGAATTTTTGCAGCAGTCCAGGAGAGGATGCAATCGGGTGGGCTTAGAGCCTCCTTCTACCAGAAAGCCAGGAATTTTTAAATAACAGAGGTGGTGACACCCTAGAAATGATGTCTAGTACAGATGAGGAGATGAAAAAGGTAATGCTGGATCTGACTGGCAGCCTGTGGTCTGCAGGCGAGCAGGGGACAATAAAGAACACAACCTCCTGGCAGCAAAGTTTACTCTGAACACCCAAATATTTATCAAGTTTGTGCATGGACACCTAGGGGTGATGCATGTCACACATTGCTATCCATCCTGCCTGTCCACATCTAGAACTTCTGGCAAATAACTCTCAAATCCTTTTTATTTTAACTTCTCCATGTGCTTTACCTTAATGTTTTCTTATGGCACTGAGCTGCTGGTGTTACACAGGGCCTGTGAAAGGCATACTTTGCTCTCTACACAGTAAAGGCACAAAGTATTGCAAGTGCAAGGGTCTTGCGAGTCTTACCTCTTATCGGCCCGTCCTGGCCTCCCGGCTGCACTCTTTGCTGGAAAGGTTAGACAAGATGAATCCTGCTCTAGGCTTTGGCTTTCCCTGCTGCCTGACCCCTGTCTGAGTCCTCTTCTGCCCTAGAAGAGATGAAAAAGTAGAGCTATTATAAAGCCTGCCTCTTTTAAGGAGGAAAAGGCAAAAAATGCTCCCCCCCCCCCTAATTAATGCAAATAGTGTTTTCTAAAGGGCTGTGTTCATCTTGAAATCCTCTGTGCTGCCAAGGGCAGAGCAGCTTCATCAGCACTGCGGGCTCTTTCTGAACTGAAGGAGGGCTGGTTGGAGATTGCTGCTTCGTGCTGCAGCAGTGTCCACCCCGAGAGCCTGGAGCAGACCCTTGGGAAGGGGCTGGGTGGGCTGGAATGTGCCAGTCCTGCTGGGGAGAGGCTCCCGTGAGACGCCGAGACCTGCTTCTCATACCTTTCCTCCTTTGTCTCCAGTGTTGTGTTTCAAATCAAAAGGCTATTTCTACTAAAACAAACATGCTTAAAACTAGCTAGAAATTGCTCAGCTCCTTCGGTTGATAGGAGATAAACCTCTTCCCCCCACCTTGTTTTCTTCTACCCTAAATGTAATGTCACCTGTTTCCCCAATAACTCAGTGAAGGTCACAAAACTACAACCACAGGTAAAGACTTGGCTGAAGATCTGGTTTATGCATGGGATAGGAACAATGGATCTGGTTCATAGGGAGATCTCCTTAGGAGCGTCTGTGCTTCCCACTCTTTTTCATCTTCCCAAATCTATTGATGCCCTTCCTCCCTGCGCACAATAGGAAGTTTTCATGTGGCAATGGTGGTGCTTGTGCTTAGAAATAGGTTTGGACTCATACAGGGTGTGGAGCTGCTCATGGTGGATCTATGGGGGAAAAGCCGAGGGCTCATAAACAGCATCTAACAGCTGGTGAGCAGCTCACTCGTGTGCTGGAGAAACCATCTTATGGAAAAATAGCTGTGTCCAATACCCAGGTAACAACTCAAACCAGGTACGTATGTGGCAAGGCCAACTGGTTCACAATGAAAAAACACTCCCAGAGAAGCAGTGGAGGAAGAAGGACCAGGCTTTGCTTTTAAAACATTTTTGTCCCATCCTTCTCTCTGTCCCGACCATCCTTCCCTCCCTAGTTAATTCCTTGTGGTTTTAGGGATGTTTTCCCAAGGAACAGCTGCATGAAGGGGCCTCCTTTACCCCTTGCTCTGCTGTGCAGGTTCTGCTCCCAGCCAGGGCCAGGTGCTTCCACCATGGGGCTGGTGCTGCTCTGGGATGAGGTTTTGAAGAAGGAAGGACATCTACTGAAATTGCCTCCCTAATCAGAAACTAGAGCTTGGCTGCTGTGACGTGTCTTAACAAGTTGTTGCTTTGAAACGATAGTCCTGAATTTGCCAGCCAAAACCTCCTGCTGGGTTGTGGTTCCGCGCGTGGAAGCAGAAAGCATCACACCTCCCACTGCAAAGGGAAGCAGCTTTTCTCCTGAAGGGCAGGCCCACAGCTCAATTAACGTTTTTGGCAGAGGGGAGATCGCTGATGGGGACAGGCTGTTGGCAGCTTCCCGTCAGTCGGTGGCTGCGTTCCATCTTGACACAGCCGCGGCTTTCCAGCGAAGATCTCTCCCTCTGTGCGCTGGTTGGCCTTAATCATGGGAAAAAAGGAGGAGTTGCTCTTCTGTGTGGTCTAGATGGCAGCGAACGTCCCATTTCTGTGCAATGCACGTGAGCATTACTGTTTTCTTGCAAGATGTGAATCTTATCTGCGTGTGCCACGTCCTGATACTGCCCTCAGAGGCAAGAGGCGGCGGCACGAGAGGCCGAGTGATGCTACGTACTGCCCTGCTGCGTGTGCCACCATGCTCTGGGTACATGGGCCAACACAGGGGCCAGGCACTGAGCTCAAATGTCACCCAGATTAATAATTCATCTCTGCTCAGGGCTGGATTTAGGAATCACACCAGGTTGACCCAAACCTCCCTCCCTGGATTGCTAGCTGTTTGCTATTTTGAGGCAGGATAAATTTTGTTTGCTATTTTGAGGCAAGATATAACCTTTTCAGTTCCCAATGGTTGGTTGAACATGAGCTGGTGGCAGAAAGGATCCTTAGATCTAGCTGGGCTGCTTGCCTAGAGGGGAGCTTGCTGCTGAAAGGGGCCAGGGTGATTTTGGGGCATTTAACTGGGCAGCTTGTGGGTTACCTCTGAGACAGTTCAGTGTGCTCAGGCCTGTTGGATGTCCAGGTCCAACAGATCTCGTTCTGCCTTGGCAGCAAGCATTGGGGAAGAAACCTGTTCTGCCTTCCCAAAGAACAAGATCATAGAATGGTTAGATTTGGAAGGGACCTTAATGATCATCGAGTTCCAACCCCTCCTGCCATGGGCAGGGACACCTCCCACGAGACCAGGTTGCTCAAAGCCCCATCCAGCCTGGCCTTGAACCCCTCCAGGGATGGGGTATCCACAGCTTCTCTGGGCAACCTGGTTCAGTGTCTCACCACCCTCAAAGTAAAGAATTTCTTTCTAGCATCTAGTCTAAATGTCCCCTCTTTTAGTTTAAAACTATTAATCCTTGTTCTATCACTACACTCCCTGATAAAGAGTCCCTCCCCATCTTTCCTGTAGCCCCCTTTAGGTACTGGAAGGGGCTATAAAGTCTCCCCAGAGCCTTCTCTTCTCCAGGTTGAACAACCCCAGCTCTCTCAGCCTGTCCTCACAGCAGAGGGGCTCCAGCCCTCTGATCGTCTTCGTGGCCCTCCTCTGGGCCTGCTCCAATGGGTCCATGTCCTTCTTATGTTGGGGGCCCCAGAGTTGGACACAGTCCTTCAGGTGGGGTCTCATGAGACCAAAAAAGTGCTGCTTGTGTTCAACACAGCTGCTGTTCAGACATTCTCCCCTTCCCCTTCACTCAGTGCCTGACCTCTCCTTTTTCTCATCTGCTGCCATCATTCTCTGTTCACCCCATTTCCCAGCTCTGCCTGTAGCAGACACAGTCTCTTCTCTACTGGCTGCTCCCCAGAGCGGTGACCTGTACAAAATACCTATTTCCACTTTCCCAGCAGAGCGAATAAAGAGCTGAGCTTTGCAGCCAAGGCTCGCTGCTTCAGGGCTCCGGCTGCTCCAGCCAGCTGCTGCCTTTGCTGCTCCGCTGCTGGGGAGGAGCATTTGAGGGGTGCCAGAGTCAGCCTGGACACCCCCGGTAGCCCAGATTGAGCTCCTGCCAGCTGGGACAGGGGAAAACCTGACCCCTGAGAGCAGAGTGACCCTGCAGCAGTTAGGGTTTATCTGATTTCCGAGCAGCAATGAATGAGAAACTTCTTTATCAGGATCCTCTGGATCCTGATATGTCTGGATGGCTATCGCCTGGCCTGTGTACGTAGCTTGATAAGCACGGGGACAGTGGGTGCCCCCTGCACCCATCCGCCGGCTGGTGGGAAATACAGGCTGCAAGGCAACCCTGCGCGCAGGGAGCACGATGTCGGACTGCTCCTCCGGACCGAGCCGCAGCCTTTGGCTGGGCTACAGCAGGGCAGGGGTTGGTTGTCCACCAAAGAATTGTCTGAAACACCCTCATGATGCCCCCTCCAGGTACCTCAAACGGGCCCGTTGCGATTATTTTTTGGGGTCTAAATCCCCTGCCTTCAACAGCAGGATGGGTGTCCTCATACGGGGCTCTCCTGCAGTGCGGTCCCCATTTGGTGATGTTACTAAATTACTCATTACTCCTGAAGCCCACTGGGAGGTAAAACAGCCCTGAGAGTTACGAGGGGTTCACCAGTAGATTTTGAAAGGTTTATTGTAGTTTAGGGGCTACTCCCAGGTATTTTGGGCACATAACGAAGAGTCCCAGGTGTCTGGTCGAGAGGCCAGGTGCACAGTGCCGAGGCAGCCCCCCTCCCTCTGCCTGCCTCCCTGCTCCCTAAATTAATGCCTTAGAAAAATGCAAAGCTCTTAATCTGCTTCACATGTGATTTGAAAATAATGGCAGCGCTTCAGTGCAGTAGTTGTAAAAAAAGCTCCAGGAGAGCGAGCAACGGGTGGGAAATGTTTATGCAGAAACATAGCCAGGAGGTGAGCACGGATGGTGACACTTCCATCGTGTTGGTCTAATATTTGAAGTCCTCTCTCTGACCTCAAGGCGTGAGCTGTGTTCTCGGGTATCTGCTCCTCATTTATTTCCCTCTTCGTAAAGGCTTAGTCTGTTGGGGCATTTAGTCTCCCCATGTACATGCAAGATCTATGCAAGAGGAATGTTACTCCATGGACCTTTCTTGCAGTTCACGGGAGGTAGATTTGAGGTAGCTGGCTGAGGTACAGTGGCTGTCCTCTCCACAGATTTAAAATATTTTACTTAAAAAAACCCCTCTTTCTCTTAAGCTGTGATATTCATGCAATGACATGTTACAAGGTTAGCATTCCTATGTAGTACGGCTTGTGTGCTGTTCTCTGTTTTGAAAAAAAAAAAGAAAAAAAAGAGTGGCTACTTTGTGCAACTTGTGGCCTCTAACTCAAGATGGTATTTTTTTATTTCTGCTGATTATTTGCATTTTATGGCCTGAGTGGTATCCCATGACACTCCACAAGGACACACTTTTAAGGCTTGCCCATCCCAAGTTGCTTCAGATCTGGGTCTCCAGTATCACTTCCATCTTTGCCGGAAGGTGGAAAGCTCTTTGCTGGGAGTGTGGGAGCACTAGCGGAGTGCAGCAGGACAGAAGGAGATGGGCAGAGGCTGAAGCTCCCCGTGGGTTCCTGGCCCCCGTTGAGCAGGTGTCTGTGACATGAGAGAGCGGAAAATTTGCTTCAGTCTTCCCATGGTTACCAATTGCAGAGCAATCTCATTTCCTGAGGCATGCCGCTGACAGAGAAGAAAATAACAAAACCGTGTGGCAAAACTGCCAGCACTACGAGTTTCACCACGGGCTGATGGTACAAGACAGATAACTCAGCACTGCAAGATCCTCCTCCAGCCATGGGGGTTCTGTGGCTCCCACCTGCCCTCAGCAGCTCCCCCGTCTCCTTCAGGATGCCCGCTGGTGGGCTCCACTCCGGTAGCATCCTGGGGGGGGCTTCCAGTGCTGGGATGGAAAAAGCCCCTGGCTGGTGGGAAAGGCAGAAATAGCTGCTGGAGGGGTGCTTTCCCACGCGGGGGATTGTTTGCACACCCCTGAGGGGTGTGGAAGAGGTCAGCATGTGCCCATGACCAGTGGAAAATGAGCGGTGTTATTGCAGCTTCAGCGGGTGGAGGCTGATCGCCCTCCCCCTGCAGACGTTCACCCAGCTTCCTACTGATGCTGAGCACCACCTTAAAAAAAACAAAAGAAAGAAGCATCGATGCTAAAAATACAAACTAGAAAAGAGTGTGGTAGGAATAACCATTGCACGCGAGTCCTTCCGCACCTGCTTGGTTTGAGTCTCCTATTTTTCCCATGCCGGAAAAAAACCCCACGTGAGGTAGATCATAACAAATTGCATTGAGGCGGACGTGCAGCTCAAACCACCAGTAAATCCCAGCCTGGAGCAAGGAGCTGCTGGAGGGGTCTCCTCTGCCACTTGTGGGGTTTTGTTGTGCCCCTGGAGAAAGTCACCACTCAGCCTGGATCCCCGCGAGGGGCCTCTGTGGACTTTCCACCATGTAAAAATAGATTTACCACAGACAACTTTTACACTATCAGCCGTATCAGCGAAGGTGCTGGCGGCACGTTAGGCCCACACGTCCGTGCCCCAGTTAATCCAGCAGCTAATGGTATGACTAAGAAAAACTCCCACCGCTTAGATAACCTCGTCGATATCGTAATTTATTCTTAAGTGAACTCCAGCCTGCTTTAATCCCAACTGAAAGGCAAGCAAAAGGTATGAACTAGCTGAAAGGCACTTTCCATATATCTGTGTAAGGGCTTTCATGGCTTTCCCAGCCGGGCTCCTCTCAGAGCCACGTATCATCCAAACCCTTTGCCATGCACCATGTGGTGATGACCTGGCTGCCTTGGCTCAGCCGTCGGGGCCAAGAAAATCTGTTGTGCCCTTTCAGAAAGGAGGTGACATGTTTCTACCAGGTCTACTCTCTAATTTCTTTTCCATTTTTTTTCTCGCTTCTACTGTGAATATCTAAGATCTTGGGTGGGATGCACACCTGGACCACAAGCTGCCAGCAGCACACACCTTCAGTGGGGCTGGTTGGTTCCAGGTTTGCTTTTCTGCTCAGGCAAAACTGGAGACCAAGGCAGTGGAGGATTTATTTATTTGGTTTTTTTGTTTGTTTTTTGGAGCTATGAAGGCCAGGAGGCCAGAGCACTGGGCTTTTCTGTAGATGTCTCACTCCCATCAATCAGGAAGCGATGACGCAGGTTATGGGTTGGGTTTGAGGTTTTGGAAACCTCTTCTAAAAGTCGATCTCCTCGCCCCGTTGTATTTCTGAAGTGTGAAGCTGTGGGGAAAGCTGGTGGTGAGCAGGGGGACATCAGCCAAAATGCAGCTCCTTGTCAGATGTAACGGGAGGATTTTCCTGGCTATTTGTTTAATCCTCTTTGTGGGATACACAGCACAAGGTAAAACGGTGCGGTTGTTCTCTCGGTAATCCTCTTTCTGGGCTATGCAGCGTAGGCCAAGTAGGCAGCCTCCGAATTTTTCAAACTGACCTTCTTCTAGGGGTAAAGAGATCTACTCAGAAAAACTCTCCTTTGCTAACATTTCGTTTTCTGGAGGGGGAATGGTAAGAAAAGGTGCTTTTTGCTAGTGGAGCATTTCTGTGTGCCTTTCCCAGCCCCTGTAAGAAAAAGACTTCATAAAATAAGTTGCCGTATGCGGGTATATTTTCAATATGTGTGGGGTTTTTTTTAACCCCCTTTCATGGGGGTCTGGCTACATACCTTTATTCCGTTATGCAGTTACAGACAGAGTATGTAACAGTTCCCATGTCATAACTACTACCGTCTACTTTCTTGGGGGGGAGGGGGGGCAGGAAAGGAAACTAGTTGCAAGTATGAGGAAATTAAACGGTTTATTCTCTACAGTATTACAACATGTAAAACAACTAAAAGGAAATGTTGATTCATGATGACATGTGCCCTGTGGATTAGTTTCTTGCAAGGGAGAAGCACTTTTCAAGCACGTAGAGTATCATTTCTCCCCAAACCAAAGCTGTGACAGTGGCAGACTTTGTTATGTATCTATCACTCAGAGACTTTCTGCACATTATTTGCAGATGCAGTTGTTTATTTTGTTGCTACTCTTATTATTAAAAATCCTTCTTAATAATATGCTAAAAGGAGAAAATGAGTATGAAAAAGGAATATGCTGTAAAAGAAGCAGGAAATGGTACCCATGAGATCTTTTTTTTCTTATAGAGGAGTGTAGGCGGTAGCTGAAAGTCACCGAGTGCATTAGCGAAATATATCGGGCAACAGAGAAGCATAATTACAGAAAGATACTCCCAAGAAACTGAGAAAAAAATAGATGAAGTGCCATCAGGGAAAGAAACCTGGCTTCAGAACAAATTAATTACATGAAACCAAGAGGAAGGATGAAATGCCGCTGCTTTTGTCATACTTTGCAATTGTTATTTTCTCCATTTGGTATTTTTTGAAGATTTGCTTTTCAGCGACAGCCCTGAACAGGCATATGGGGGACACCAGAACTGAAACTGTTGGTTTATGTAACCCTGGGCCGTGCCTAGGAGATGCCTGAACTGTCTCTACTCAGGTGACATGCCCTGAGAAGATATGTAATTCCCAAACTTGCCCCACCAAAAGGCAATTCTTAGCATACCTTCTCTTTCCAGCCTCCCCACCAGGAGGAGGAACTTCAAGGAGCTGAGCTGAGACAGGCAATGCTGATGTGGGGTTGGTCCTCACCCTTGCTGGAGTCAACAGAGAAAGGGAGGGCACAGGAGCCAGCTCTCCGCTGGAGTGGGCTTGTCCTCTGGAGATCTTGAGATACCTCCACCAGCTTCGGGGAAAGCTGAAGGCGGCTGAGCCTGCAGGTTCCCCAGGGATGTGCTGTGCCTCAAGCCGGGGATGAGCCCTTGTCAGTGCAAGGCGGTGGTTTCCCATGGGATTTCCATTTCTAATTCCCGTGGACTTCCCGGTGCTGCTTGTGAGACATGCCTGATGTCTCCTCTGATAGCAGGAATGTCACTTAGGGATATCAGTCACTGTTTGAAAAACAGTCTACAGGATTAATTTATTTTTTGGCAGTTGAGCAACCAGGGCCCCACAAATTACTTTCTTCTGCTCCTTCAGGCTTTACTAGGTGCTCCTAAAGTTAATAGGTCCTGCTGAATAACGTCCTGGTGAATAACACATGGCTGATTTGCTCAGGTGCTCCGATGCAGAAGGCAAGGTACAAGAGAGTGAGGTGCCGACCTGACGCCTGGTCTGCTAACTGCATCGAAGAGAAGGGGCCCTGGTTTTCCATGCCCACCGGCGGAGCCAACAGGATCCTCCCTCCCATGGCAGACCCATCTCTGTAAGTTTGCATGCTGCATGTCTGTCATTGGTGCTAGCACCCAAAAATGTCCGGTATTCCCATCTCGACGGTCCTGTCACAGCATGGCTCATCCATGGGAATGGGAGGCTTTGGTGTGTTCGCTTAAGAGATAATAAAACACTGAATTTGGAATAAACTAGCTGCCACTCTGCATTTCAGGATGAAGAGATACCAGGAGCTGAGCGACATATTCCCGCTCTCGGATGAGGAGTCCGGCTCTGGGTCTGATGTTGTGGTGGAAGCAGAGCCAGCCTCCGGGTCGGGGCTCGGCGACAGCGATGCCTTCTTCCTCGTGGGCCCACAGGACGGGG
Organism: Gallinago jamesoni; assembly: GCA_025769975.1. NCBI lineage: Eukaryota > Metazoa > Chordata > Aves > Charadriiformes > Scolopacidae > Gallinago > Gallinago jamesoni. Next base: position 4,678,063 of record JAOQGH010000002.1, on the reverse strand, counting down.
AGCTGAAGCAGAAGCTGACGGAGGAGGATTTGCTGCTGTAGGCCTGGAGACATCGGCCTCCTCGCCATGGCAGCGGCCTTCCCTCGCCCCTTCTGCAGTGCCTGGCCTGACGCTGATGCCATGAAGCGGTTTTAAAGCAACTGCCGGTCAATAAAAACTTTGCCTTCAGGTCCTTATTGCTTTCACTCACTAAAAGAAATAATCTTTCTTTGGTCTGAACGCGCTCTTCGCTTTTAGGGGCCGGGGTGACCACCCTAAGCAGGTGGAAAAAAAAAGGGTTTTCTGTGGGGTTGTCACCGTGCTCCAGGGGAAATAATTTAAAAACCTTTAATGAATTAATAAATAATATATTTATGATTGGTCAATAAATGAATAAATTAAAAACCTTTGCGTGGTAGGGGCCGCCTGCACTTTTCCAACCCTCAGCTACTCAGGCTAAAATCCGCCCGAGCGGCTGCCTCGCGCCTCCGCGTTTCCCTGAAAAAATCACAAAATCTGGCAAAAAAAAAGAAACCAAAACAACCCAAAAAACAACCCGTTCCGCCACCAGGGCCGTTATTTCCTGTCAGGGAGCCGCCCTGCCCTCCCTTCCCCGCCAGGCGGCGCACTCCCTCCCTCCCTCCGCATCGCGCATGCGCCGCCTGACGCGCCGCCTGACATGCCCCCTCTCCCCCCGCCCCCCCCCTCCCCGGCCCCAGAGCGGAGCGGGCGGCGGCAGGAAGG
>JAOQGH010000002.1:4663947-4676857 GCA_025769975.1 Gallinago jamesoni | reverse complement strand
GGGAGGGAGAGCCGCTGCTGTACGGGGCGGGCTCGGGACAGAGCAGCGCTGGGGCGAGGTGGAGAAAAACAACGGTTTGGGGTACTTTTAGTATAATTTATGGATTAAAGCTTGGGACGTTCCCCTGCTCCTTCTTCGTCCTCGCCAACATGGGGGTTAGCCGTGAAACTCCGCTTCCATTTTTCCCGCATGGCTGCTGTCGGAGTGGCTTTTGGGGAAGGTGCGTGCAATGGTCTTGGAAACATCAGTAAATCTTTCAGCGGTCCCGTAAGGCAGTGCTTAAAATGACAGGGCTTGGTAGTGATCCTTCAGGGCTGGTGAAATAGCGGCCACTTGGTGCTTAGCAGGCTCGGCCTAGGCAAAGTGCTTGGTGTGCTGGAACCTATAGATTTAAAAAATAAATCATTTTTTTAAGGAACCACTTAGATCAACGCACCTTGGAATTCTGAAGCATGTCAATTCCTTAACTTGTGTCTATCTCTGTTGGACATGAAGAAGTTTTTATAGGCTCCATGTGAAGCTGAGGCTGGGATTCCTGCACTGTTTATAAGCTGCTGGGAGTCATACAAGTCCTTTAGTACAGCTATAACAACATAAGGACTGAATGGAGATTGATTTTAGTCCTGATATAGCAAAATCTTCAGCATCTGTATTTTGCATGAAATCAAGAACATAGCCTAGCATTTGGCCAGCTTTTGAAAACCCTCGTTCTCTGTCTTCATTTTCTTAAGCTGTAACATAATAAGCCATATGATGGCTTCTTAAAATACTTCTTGTTTTGCATAGTTTCCCTGCAGCACTATCTTCGGTAGCAACTGGAGGAGATACCAGCTGTTGATTTCTTTATTCCATATGTTCTTGTCTTCTCTGGATGAGATCATGGCTAATCTCTAAGGGTCACAGCTGAAATGCACAGTGTCTTGAGAAGCGGTGTTTTACCTATGTTCGTTCTGGCTGATTGCTTTTAATGAGGCTACAGCTTCACAGTATGGAAGGTGCTGTGAGACTATCTTGTATAACCTTTACTTAAAGGTAATGTGCTTCCTTGTTTGCTTGGGGGAAAGAAAAGTATAAGGCTAATTCTGTGATTCTGTAATCTGGAGAACAAATGCAGAATTTCTGAGGAGGAAAATACGGTTTCAAATAGTCTAAGGATTTGGAGTTCTTGTTGAAACTTTTTCTTCTTTCTCTCTCCCCCTTCCCCAGGAGCCAAAAATCAAGAATGGTTCTAGTGTGCAGTCATTAATAAAAAAATAATAAATTATTATTTTAGCAATTAATGTGAATGTGTGCTTGGCAGATACTTGGAGGACCATTTGGTCTTAGTTTGACCACCTTGTTGGTTATCTGCTTCTCTTTCCTATGAGAATGCGAAGTAGATGTAACTAGGTTTCAGTTAATTAAACACATGTCTCTGGGTGGAACTAGGGCTGCTTGCTATCTGAATAAATACAAAGTTGGTTTAGGCTTGTGTGAATAGCTGTTTTACAGCTCAAAATTGCACCATGTCTTTGCTTGACTTGTATACCGAAGCAAAAAGTCACTCAGTGTTCCTGCTGCCAGGCAGCAGCATTCAGATCAAACTTTCTTCTAGGCTTTTTGTTCTTGATGTAATATTTCAAACTTCAGGTCCCCAGAATGTCTTGAATATTACTCAGTTTTTGAGATTGACTGACTGTTTCATCTAGTTAAGTACATGCTCTCGGAAAGAACATAGTGTAATTTCTCCACAAAAAAAAGAGAAAAAACGGTTGCACTGAGTTAGCGAAGTGTTGTCTGCTTCAGTGCATCAAAGCAGATTAGTGCCAAATTCCTGGGAGAAAATGTGGGCTATTGTGCTAATCTCGTTGAGTTTCCCACAGGGCCGCTAACATGTTTTGCAGTTTCTTGTAATAAATGTTTGTGCAAGGTCAAAGAATGATCTTTCCTCCTTTCTTTCATTTGGTGCTGGTCAAAAGTTCATGCCTAGAGAATGCTGTTGTGAGGTGAGGACATACAGTTAATGCTCATAAAGGCTTGGTGCCTAGAGCAGTTATGGGTCAGCTTCTGACATCCACTCTGTCTGATGGCACAGTTGTGTAGCTAGCGTGGATTATATCATCCCCCTGCCTCTTGAACCTGCTAGTGCTCTCTTCATTTGCTAAGAGAACTATGGGCTGTAGGAAGAGGCAACAAATAAAAGTCCCTATTCGCCTTCCCCAGGCCTTGTACTGTATCTCCTGTTGTTTGTTTTCACTCTGCTTTGCTCTGTTACACCTTCTTATCCTCTTTGATAATGCAGTTTTTGCAGTAAGTTACAGTGGTTATAAAGCATAGATAGGTTCTTTTTGGCATAATATTTCAAATCCTAAAAGAGATGGGATAAATTTGTTAATAGATTTTTTTTTTTTAGTGTGGTTTTAAAATGCTTATTTTAAAAAAAAAAAATGAAATCAGCGATTGGAAACTTTGTACTGACAGAAACCAAAGTTGTGTTTGCAATAGTAACATTTTAAATATTTGTTAGTATTTTAGTGTAGTAGTGATAATGGTGGTTATAACGCGTACTTTTTAATAAATATTATATTTTGTAAGAGCTGTCACTGCTTGTTACTGACCTGATTTCAATTATTCACTAGATGAACAACTGTCTCTTGTCATCGCTATTTCTTGGGTCTCTAATACATGATGGCTTTGTGACTTCATGGGAGCACAAATGTTTTTCCCCAATCTATAGCGTACAGCTACAAGTAAATACCACATTTAAAACAGAGTGTCCACTGTGCAGTAACTTGTCTAATTCTTGTTATTCCAGAATTTTCTTGGGGGCATTTTCACTCCTCCTTGTGAGATTGATGTTATTCTTAATGATGCTGAAACACGGAAAACAGCAGAAATCAAAACAGAAGATGGTAAAGTAGAAAAGCATTTTCTCTTCTATGATGGAGAATCTGTTTCGGGAAAGGTAATTTTTCTTTTAAGTGACTTACTTTAAAGTGAATTATTCTGGCATGCAGGAAAGTAAATGAAAAACTGATATAAGCAAGAGCTGCAATTTCAGCTTGTGATGTTATTCAGAGAGGAAACTGTCTTCCTATATATGGTCTTTTTTGCCACAGTCATTCAGACAACTGATAACTCTTATTTGTTTCTGGTCATCTTGTATTTAGGAATAAGTTGTTTATGCAACCCAATGCAGTCCCATTGTTGCTTCTGGCAACAAAACTATTCCGAACGGGATCCCTTTCCCTTTGAACTCCAAAATACACAAACCAACATGTGTAACAGTAATTTTTGGCTGGTACAGCCAACTTGATTTGCATGCCCTGAAGCTAAGCCTTACATTTCATGCCCTGAAGTGGTTTCTGGAATTGCATCAGAGGAGCAACATATGAAGATCAACTGGCTGCTGAGTCAACAAGAGTTTTTCTTGTTGGAAGAAATGAGATAAAGTTGAGATTGCCAGAGAGATATCTCTGTTTTCAGTATTGCACCTCGGAACTCCTTGCCATCACTCTGGTTTTACTGGAGCCATTCTCACTCTCTGAGTATTTCCCCTATCAGCATCTTTTTCTCCAAAAATATTGAGCCAGGTATTGGGTTCTGAGATTGAAGCAGGTATTTAGAAGTCAATCTTGACTGACCTATTGTCTCTGGGCATCTTCCTGCTCTGAAGATATCTTTTCATGCTAAGATCTCAGTTCTCTAGAAATATCCTTCCAGGGATATTGAAACTCTCACAAGATGGCCCTTAAACTCAGGAACTAGCTTTTGTATGTTTGCTGGCCTGAGTACTTCTTGCTTGTATCAATGACGCGTGAGAGGTGACTGATGAGTTTTGGCGAAGACAAGCACAATGGTATGAGGAGGTCTGGAAGACCAGTAATTTATTGGACAACTTCCACCTACCTCTCTCCTCCTTTTCACCGCAAAGATAGGAATTTCTGTGGTCATCACTCATAACAAAACATTATATATACTTAGTATTTACATGTTTCCATATAAAATAACCTTATGGAGTCCTTTCTTGTGAGGCGAGGTCTGGTTGTGAGAATCAAATTCACACATGAAGATCTTGATATAGGTTTTATTATCTGTTATTATTAATTGACTTCTTAACACCAATACTTAGTTATCTGCTGCGGAAGGGACTTAAGTTCACTTGACTTTAAAGGGATGCATCTCGTGAGAGTTCTTTTTTGGACTTCAGAGAAGCTTCTGAGAGTCTCATTTAGAAGCTCTCTGCCTTCAAAAACGGTGAAGGGTCATGACTGGCTTAAGTGAGCTCTGCTCAAACTCTGGCTTGGATTCTTAATTTTGGAACTCAAAAGTTTCAAGCTTAGTTACTAAATTCAGTCTTGTGGATGATTAGATTTTTCTTAAATGCTTTAGTGGCACCTTAGTAATGCTTAGTTTCATAATTGGCTGTTTAATTTGGTTGCCTTCAAGCTCAAGTAGTGCTGTTGACAAGAGTTCTCAGTTTTCATAAGCATGTAGTAATATGTTTTCATTTTTACTAGGGTCATGTATTAGACTGAAAGTGTTGAAAAATTTTAACTGGTGGGATTTTTGCCTTGGTAGGTGAATGTCTCCCTTAAGCAGCCTGGGAAGAGGCAAGAGCACCAAGGAATTAGAATTGAATTTGTAGGACAAATTGGTGAGTTTCAGCTATACAGGGGGTATCAGGGGTGTGGGGTTTATCGAAGTTGGCACTTGTGACTGTCAGCATTTTGGCTCAAAATTGCAACCTCTTTGGGTTAGTGGATGAAAAGTGCCAAAGGAAGATTATATTCTCATTTTAATGCAAGTGATGTACTGATTTGTGCAAATCAGAAAGTCATTGGGAGGTAAGCTATGTACATGTGAGGGAGATGTGGGATGGTGAGTATTCTGTCTGTCTCAGGCTAAGAGTTTGATGAAGAACCACTAGAAATTCTGAAAAGTAAACTTGTGGCCACATGTGGTTTCTGCTTCATACACTTCAGACTATCATTTTTAACTTAAAACAGTCACCCCTCTGATTATAAATGATGAATGACCCTGATGTAAAAAGCAAAATGAAAACACTTGATTTTTTTTTTCCTCTGTGCCTTGTTTTGCATGTATTTAAATTTCTGAGCCAAAATGCCAGGTGTAGCTACTGTGCTGGACTTCTTAATTCTTGTCTTTAATTCTGACTCCAAAAGAGAAGAAGCATAAAAAGAAATTATGCGGCAGCCCATAGGAAAACACTCCTTAAATAATTCTTTGGTGGTTGTTTTTATAAAGCATAATTTTATACTGTTAACATAAATTAATATTGATGCTTTAGAGGATCTTTGTGCTTTTTTAGCAAGATAAGGTAGTACTGACATTAAAAATATAATTTTCCTACAACTGTATCAAAATCTAGTTACATTTGAACTGTTAAGTATCTAGATCACGTCTAACTTCTTCCTACCACTTGAGGTAACTTCTGCACCCTTAGGCTGATGCTAAAATTCCTGCTTTCCCTGATAGGGGGCTGTTTGCGTTATTTTTCCCCTTGGAAGTAATTCTTATGTCAGCTTCATTTAGTTTGTTGTCTTCTAATAGCTATACAGGCTGCGCTTCATCTACTGATACCTAAGTTTTATTCTCTGAATGACTTTAATTTGATGTAGAGTTTATTGAATTTCATGTGTTTCTGGGACTTTCCATTGTGTTTAGAAGTTGTCAGTTATGCAGAAGTGGTTTAAGCTACAGCGTTTTGTACTTGTCCATGTTTTCTTGCATCATTTCAAGTTTTAATACAGCAGTACAAATAGCGTGATCTGTCTCTGCTCCAGCTGTGTGTCAAAGACCTATTTTAAACCAACTCTTCAGAGTGCAACTTTTCTGACTGGTACAAAAAGTATTGTGTATGCAATGGTAAATAAGCCATTATAGCACAGAATCACATGGGGTTGGAAAGGACCTGGAAATCATCTAGTCCAGCCCCCCAATGAATGCTTATTGTAGCACACAAAGTACACCTTAGATAATTTGTAGTCATATTAGAAAACAAGCAGTTACCAGTTAGTGTTAGTTTCTATCAAGTTTGCAATGATAAACTGTGGAGTTGGTGTGTTTAGTTTATTTGTTCTCTTCTGGAAGGCTTCAGTCTGTATAAAACCAAGTGCTGCTAATGTTCTTAGCTTATATTTTCAGTTGTGAATTGTAGAGAAACTTGTTTTCTATGTACGAGAGTGTTTGGATTTTTTTGCATGGTGATGTTAAATTTTTCTACCTTTTTAAGTTTTATCTTGGTGAGAATAGTGTGACATAGGTCCAGGGATGAATAATAATGACAGTGGTCTGGCCTGGGGACAGAAGATGCTGTTGCTGTGAAACTGGTGTTTCTATGTTTATGTATTAAGAGCTTGTTTCCAAATGACTGACTTAAGTGGTCATAATAAGCCATTTGATTGTAGACCAGTAGTATTAATAAACCATTTGATAGGTGTTGGTGATCTACAGGATACCAGTTGGGATCGCTGGCCTGTCTTAAATAATCCAGTCTTGATGTTGCTTAGCTTTTGTCCCTTCAGTGATAAATGCTGGAAGCCAAAATCCGGCAATGCCAATAACAGACAATGCAAGGCAAGAAGCACTTATTAATGTTAGCTAAACTGTCATTGGAAAAAAAAGATGCCATGCTAGTGAGCCTTCAAATGGGTGTTCTGTCCTTTGCAGTTAGCTCTTTAGGAATGCTTACTATAGGTTGCTGAAACTGAAGATAACTTTGAATGGATAAAACATTTGGTCATTTATCTGTAACTTAATTTAATTGCTTCTGTTGTCCTCTCCTACCTGCTCCTGCCAAATTAGAAACAGTTTGTTTTCTAAAAACAAACACTGAAACATGTTTTCCTTTAAACTTCCTCATCGTTAGAGCTCTTCAATGACAAAAGCAATACTCATGAATTTGTAAACTTAGTGAAAGAACTGGCCTTACCTGGAGAACTGACCCAAAGCAGAAGCTATGACTTTGAATTCATGCAAGTTGAGAAGCCATATGAATCCTACATTGGTGCCAACGTCAGACTGAGGTTTGTAACTCTTAAGCCTTCTCTCCCGGTGTCCTCTGCACCAAATTCATAATTTAGCAATTATATTGTCCCCTTCCCCCTTTCTTCCTGTTGAATTTCAAATCAGACATGTAACAGCCAGTAGCTAGTGTGCCTTGATTGGAGTTGTTGAGATTCTGTTATAACGTAGCCATTTCTACTTTATTTGAAATTGCTCAGTGGTGTTTGTGTAGATCAAGTTCTTTCAGTTCAATCAAGTGGAAACAGTCCTCCTTTAAAAAAAAAAACCAAAACCAAACACAGCCAATCAACCGCTTCCCCACATTTCCACATGAGTTTTCTTTTGTAGTTCAGTATCTTACTCTTTTCTTCTTAGTCTTAAGAGAAGGTACTCGTCTTCCAAAGAATGCATGTAGTTCAGAACGTAAGGGCTTTTACTTAAACAATTTTGAGTAATGTTGGTTAACAACTTTCACCCTAGGTATTTTCTGAAAGTGACAATAGTGAGACGGCTGTCAGACTTGGTGAAAGAATATGATCTGATTGTTCACCAGCTTGCTACGTACCCAGATGTGAACAACTCCATTAAAATGGAAGTTGGCATTGAAGACTGTCTTCATATAGAGTTTGAATACAATAAGTCAAAGTAAGTGTCTCTTAAAATAAAATGCATTCAAGTAAAAATCTCAGGATAAAAACCTAGAGTATATAATATTTTATGAACAACCCGGTATCTGGGGACTTAAAATGTAAAGCAACATTTTCAATGATTATGGTATTGAGCTGTTTGGTTACTAATTACACAGTGGCCTTTTTTGAGGAATACTTGTCTTTTCAGCCTTCGGTACTAATAGAAAGGTCATCAGCAAATATTTAAGACTTGATTTCTGCATTTATGCTTTTTGATTATAAGTACATTACTTTCTCTACTAATAGTTCAATGATTGAAAGATGGTAATTGTACTGGTCTGGCTGAGATGCTTACCTCAGTGGGGAAACAAGCTCTGATTAATTAACAGGCCAGATAAGGTAATTGCCTGTGTAACTTGTTTTCAAGAAGCTGTAAAATTTCTCTTTATTCTTTAATGAAAACCCCCGGTTCTGTTCTTTTTAAGGTATCACTTAAAGGATGTGATTGTTGGAAAAATTTATTTCCTCTTAGTGAGAATAAAAATTCAGCACATGGAGTTGCAGCTGATCAAAAAGGAGATCACTGGAATTGGTACGAGAAACATAGTTCAAAAGAAATGCTAACTTGTATGCCAGTCGAACGTTATATAAACCTGGAGAGTGAAGTCAATAATTGCAGCTTTGGCTAAACTGATGCTGTATATGCTTCTTTCTCTCCGGTGTTTGACAGCCATTTGCATTCTGTGCTTTGGTAATCGCATGTAGTAGTCAACATTACCTAAGGTCCTTGGCATTGCTCTGGGATTGTGGCTGTTGGGATAGCTTCACAAACATGAACTGTTGTTAATGAAACTTGTGCATAAGCAGCATAATAAAGTCCGTGCAGCAGCTTAAGCAGCCTTGATAGATAAAGAACAAGGGAAAAGGTGTAAAATGCATCTCGAAGACCCCCATTATTCTGCAGATAGTTAGCTGGTGAAGTGGGCTTGGTAAAAATTAGCATGAATCTCTTGTGTTCTAGAGATGTCATTTTCAGTCAGCCTATAGCTGGAAGAATAGGAAATATCAAGAGCCTTTGAAGCAGAAAAAGCCTGAGTATTGCAGATCAGGCTTGCACACCCTCAAAGTAGTAAGAGAGTAAAAGCTTGTGGCTCGTGACTTCATTCCCCAGTGGCTGGAACCCTAGTGAGTTGCTTGTGTTAAGAATGAGAAAGCCTCCATAGCAATAGAGGAAGGGTAGAAAGCCCTACTTTATTGTTGGAATTTGTGGCTGAATTAGGTACTCTGGTTTCCTCATTCTAAGCCCTGGAGAAGGGTGGCTCTTGTGCTGGGTGATAACCCTTCATTTTTCTAGTCTGATCTCAGCACTTCACACCAAACGCAACTGTTTCATGAGTCCTACCCTTCAAGCTTGTCCCCGATTTAAAGCCTGCATACTTAGAGCTCTTTCAAAGCACTGATTATTGCTGCTTCTGTGTCAGCCTGGGGAGGAAAGAGTAAGAAGTAGTTGCTCTGCCTTGGAGAGGGTTTTGCTTCCAAAAAATGCAGTACTGTGTAATTTAAATGCTGCAGAGTAGAAACTGCTGTGATAAGGCTTTGTAAATATTTGAAACTGAAGTGTGTGTTCTCACAGTGAAAACTTGTTTCACCAGGACCCAGTACCACAACAGAGACTGAAACTATTGCAAAGTATGAAATAATGGATGGTGCGCCAGTTAAAGGTAAATAACTGTGCTTGTTTTAAAGGGTAAGAATTTTTGCATTAAAACTGTGTTAAAAAAAAAAATAATCTGGAGATGACTTGGATACATTTTTCTAACTTCTCCTTAGGTTGCTGAAATGATAGTGGATTTTCCTGTTCAAAGCAGACGTTTTTATTCACTTAGGGCATTTCACTTGGGATCCTATTAATTCTTACCCTTATTTACCATTGGAAATTCTCTGTCTGATCCTTTTATTGCTTTGATTTAAACCTAACTCCGTGGTGTAGTCCAGCTCTGGAGTTCAAGATACCGATCCTTTTGTCTTGCCTGAGTACCATGCTTCCACTGAGAACTTGTTTCCACTTCTGATTTCACATTTGTGTTTGTGTTCAGTGTTGTGTTTGTGGTGCGTTTTTTTCTTTTCTTTAACCAAGGAAGGGGTACAGACAGTGCTTTTATGTTGCATGTCTTCTAAAACTGCATTAACGACATCCAGTTTTAAGGAACTAATTGAAACTTTCTTTTTTTTTTAAGGTGAATCAATTCCTATAAGACTCTTTTTAGCAGGCTATGACCCAACTCCTACAATGAGGGATGTGAACAAAAAATTTTCAGTGAGGTACTTCTTAAATCTAGTGCTTGTGGATGAAGAAGACAGACGATACTTCAAACAACAGGTAGACCTGTCTGGACTCTTGTGCTCACTGCTTTGAATGTTCAGCACATTAGAAGCCTGGCCTGCGTGTATGACATAAATGTTTCTGCTGGCAAGCGTATTGGGAGCTGTATGGAAAATGTTAGCTTGCACAAAGGAGTTAAGGGAGATGATGGATACTATTTTAGCAAGGATAGGATGCTTGGTGCCGTAGAACAGCCTTGCATTGTTAATACCCAGGCAAAATGCTTTGTGGGTAAAATGAGCTACAAGTGCATTTGTTTGCTTGCTTTCCTAAACTATTGCAGATAGATTTCCCCTCTTGGCATTAGCCCAGGTTCAAAATTGTAATAAGGGCTATGGCTTTTGAAAACATTAAAAAAAGTTGAGGATGTGCTGAGGAAAGGAATGGCAAAAAAGGTCACTGGAATGAAGCTGTGTGGATTAGAACATGATACAGATCAGAATCTCCTTTCTAAAGAATAGACAGGACAATATAATGAAATAAGGAAAACAAAGCTAACTGGAGTATGCAATGGCTACAGTGGGCTTTGGATTTTGAGAAAAGGAGGAAGAAAAACTTCTTGGAGCCTTGAATTCCATCAAAGTAGGAAGGTTCCAAGAAGAGGTGACTGCTCAGGACTGATAGGTGTTTAGACAGTAACTACATACGTAAACTTAATTGTGAGTTGTAAACTTTTGTTACTTATAGAACAGTGCAGTACACAGAGAAATTAATGGGGATGCAGGGGTTTTTTCAAAAGTCTTTGCCTATTAGGAACTTAAAATGGTACTTGATAGTGCTGGCTGCATGGCAAATGGTTGTTTCAAAAGTGTTTCCTTTCTCAAAAAGGAAATAATTTTATGGAGAAAAGCTCCCGAGAAGCTGAGGAAACAACGAACAAACTTTCACCAGCGATTTGAATCTCCAGAGTCACAAGCATCTGCTGAGCAACCCGAAATGTGAACTGGTACAAGGTGAAAAACTTTGCAATACTTCAGCAGGTTAATGATGGCAGCAGCCTGTGGGAAAAGAAGGCCAAGATTCGCATTACAACTGTCTTCCTTCATCTTGCAGGGCTGCATCTACCATACTACTAAAGCATTCTTCAGTTAAACATTCAAGTATGTATATACATTTAAAATAAAGTGCTTTCTCAAACACTGGAACTTTCTTAAGCTACTATTTTGTACTGCACATTTACTTTTATTTGAAAATGTTATATGCACTTGAGTATGCATAAGCTTAAATCTAGTTATTTCCATGCATGGTAGGCTGGTGTATTTGATTTTTTGCTGATCACCTATACAGTGTAGACTAAAGCATTTCCCTTCTCATGTTGTTTATTGCATGTTTCCTTTCAATGTTGTTTATTTGCATTTGTTTTGTTTTGGAACTACAGTAAGACGGAATTGACTAAATCACACTAAAAATTGAGGTTTATGGTGCATTTGTCCTAAGACTTCTAATTACTGTGTTAGACAGGGCTTAACTGAAACTGCATTGTATATGCACTATGACTGTGATAACCGCGGAGCCTTTGGACACCTTACCAAGGTTTCTGAGAGGCTTTGAATCTGTCAGAAGCAAAGAATGTTAGGGAGCATCTTTGCCTTCCCTCTCTCCCTACCGTGCTTCTCGAAGCCTTTCACGTTAGTCTCTCCTGACCCATAGGGGTTTGTTGCCCGGTCACTCGTGACTGTAGAGGTGTTGTCGTGATTTCACCTACGGGTAGTGAGCAGGGAAAATATTTGAACGTAATTATCTCTAATTGATGAAATAAATGTTGGTGATGTTGATTATTTTGCAACTACATGAAAATCTGTGGTTACTCCTGGCTTCATGCTTCCACTGTCTGTCTCCTCGCTGTCCTGACAGGCACAGTGTCCTCTGAGGACATCCTCCTCCTAGTCCATCTGGGTATGTTATGAGGGCAAACATGCTTTTTGTGATCTTCTGGAAAGGTGTTTTGAAGCCAGGCGAGCCTTAAAACTGTTGGAAGCTTGCCTGGTGCAGCATCTCGTTTGTCTTGATCATCTCGTAGGCATTTAGTGTTTGAAGAAATAGCTTTTAAAGGCGTCAGCCCTTCCTCTGTCCATCTGAGCATGCAGTCTGCTGTCAGAGCTGTGGCTTGGGCTCAGACCGGAGCCTGCTGTGTCGAAGGCTACTTGCGCTTGTAGTTCACTTGGCCTTTAAACCAAGACTTCTCAACTCCGGTGCAAGTGTCATTGGTAACCTTACTTTATGAGTAAGTGAAAAAAAATAATAATAATCGAATTACATTTCTGTAAGAACTCTTTTATTACTGTGGCACTTTGATAAAGCAGACAAAGACTCTGTGTACTCTACGCTAGGATACTTCTAATGCTGATATCTTTGAATGAGAGCAAATTAACTCCCTCATGTAAGTGCCTGTTCAGAAATTTAAAAGAATAAAGTAAAAAGCCAAATATTTTCATGGTCACTTGCATGTTGTAATCTGGAAATGATTCTGAGAGATTTTGAAAACTTGATTGTATTTAACCAGCCTCAGATTGTGCAACCGTGTATAACAAACGGGAAAACGTACTGAGCTGCTATTTGAATTATTAAAACAGCTGTATTCTCACTAACATCTGCCTCCTCTCTCTTCATTGGCTTTTCCTGCCCCCGCCCTTCTTCCTCTCGGGGCCGGAGGGGGCCCGGCGTGGGCGGGGCTGCGCATGCGCGGCGGGGCCGGCCGGCGGCTGCCCCTGTCGCGGGCGGATGACGCGCTAGCCCCGCGCCACCGCCGCTGCCCTTCGCTGCCGATGAGGCGGTGCGCGTGGCCGCTGCTGCGGCTCCCGGCGCGCGCGGGGCTTGTCCCCCGTCATGGCGGGGCCGCCGCCACCCGCCTGCGCCCCGCCGCCTCTGCCGCCGCCGCCTCCTCATCCTC
>JAOQGH010000002.1:4608355-4659243 GCA_025769975.1 Gallinago jamesoni | reverse complement strand
CTTTGTAATTATCCTGAGTAGCCTGTCCCTTTTTCCAAAGGGCATAAACTTTCCTTTTTTCCCTGAGCTGCGTCCTTTACCTTTGAGAACATTTCAGACTGTAAGTTAATCTGTCAATAAACTACTGTAAGCATGCACAGGGTATGGGATGGAGCCACGGAGCCTCTTGTGCTTCTGGCTTTGCCTGCAGTTGAGTTTTGCCATATTCTTGTCACCTGATGGTTTTCATTCTGCTAAGTGGGTTATGTCTGTTCTATTATCTCTGTTTATATAAACAAATCTGAGTAATTTGTGATAGATATGAAGAAAGTCTGTTAAGTTTTTTTCTCTCCTCTGAGAAATGGGACGAATGCTGCATCTGGTTTGCCTGATCTTTTTGGAGAGTGTCTTAGAAGCAGTGTGGAGGAAAGGTCTCTCAGGATGTTTGATAAAAGCTGTTACCAAGAGGTTTAAGCAGATTCACTTTTCACATTAAAACCTTCTGTTTCGTGATAGATACTGATAAAAATCAAACAAAACCCACCCCAAAACCTTAACTGGTCTGTTCCATAACATGTTGGCTGCAGGTTCCCACCTTTATGTTCTTTTATCAAGTAGCAGAAAGAGTGTCTCTCAAATACTGACCTATCTTCATGGCAGTTCTTACTCTGCTGCACCTGAAGATTGTCCTTTTCCGCAATAGGCTCAATCATTAATTATGTTTAATTTAAGGAGAAATCATGTGAGTCTGTTCAGCATGGCAAAGACTCCCTCTCTCCAAAGTAATGGGACTGTGAGCCATAATCTTGGGGTTGGCAGAATTGATTTATTTTTGATCAAACTAAAAAAAAAATGTTATTCTCTTTCTGCAGGTGAAGTTCTGAAAAACTTAAATAAGTTCTACAAAAGAAAAGAAATCCAAAGATTAGGAACGGAAAATGGATTAGATGGTAAGAAAATATTTTAAGTTCTTTTTTAAATGTGAAATCTGTTTTTATTTGGATATGGTATTAGGTAGATCTGACTTTTATGGGTCTCACAGCACTGCTTGTTCGGGTTGTCTTTGTCACTTGTTTCAAATAACCTTTGTATTTAGTTGTAATATCTAATGTTAAGGTATAGGTTTTTATTGGGTTACTTCAGTGTTTTGTTGGGTGTTTATGAATATAGCTTTCTGTTCCCAGTCATATTTGCTTTGTTCCTTTTTTTTTTTTTTTTTGCAGCTCGCCTGTTTCACCAAGCGTTTATAAGCTTTAGGAAGTATATCATGGAATCCAGTTCTGTGAGTGCTGATTTGCATATTATTCTCAGTGATATATGCTGTGGTGCAGGCAAGTATCTGGAATGCTTGTAAAGTAAAATGTGCATTTCTTTTCTTGTTTTTGACCTGTGTGCTTACCTGTGGAGCTCTCTACCATCCTGTAAAAGAGGTTAAAAATCACTGTTTGCGCTTCAGAAACATTTATGCCCATACTATGGAGTGTTCTGTCCTTTAGCTTTCTGAAGTGGAAACAAAAGAGGTAGAGATCTTAGCAAGAAGCCGCCTGTAATTTTAGAGCATCCGTTCATTATTGAAATGATAATAGTACTGTTCAGTTTATTCCTCTTAAAAATTCAATAGTCGCTAGGGGGCACTTTGCGAGCTTTTTCCTGGCCAGGTGGCTTTAAGTACTTGGGAATAGAGCTTTGTGACTGTGCTCTGTTTCTGTGTGGCACTAAGAGAAATGACTGTTGTTTGCTTCCTTACTACATCGCGTGTTGTAATTAACAGCACTTAACCAAGAGGTGATGCTAGCTGGTAACAGGAGAATCAGCCTTCTCCAGGCTGAGCTTCAGAACTTTGGCATAGTTATGTGTGTTTTTAATGACAGTAATTTAACAGTTACAGTGGCCATTAGTTTTGTCTTAAAATGTAAATCTGTAGATTTTAAATATTTACCTTCTTAGGAAATTTAAACTGTCTTTTTATATTAGTTGTGCATAAAATCTTCCACATGATTTCCTCCCTTCCACTCGTTATTTACTTATATATGAGCATTGTTTATGTATGCCTCAAAACTCACATATATAGAAGTGTAAAGGGTTGTTTATTTTGTCAGTTTTGAAGTTTTTAGTTGAGTTTTGCTTGTCCAGAGGTGATAATTGAAAATATTAGTTTTTAAGTTCTTTAAATTCTTCACAATTATTTTGATTAATTGATTACTAATTTTCAATTAGTGTGTGTATGTATTTGATATTAACAGTTTTTTAGACCCAGAGAGTTCTTTGAAATTCTATGAGAGTTGGACAATTGGAGCGTGACCTGAAATGAGACCTTTAAGGCCACATGTCTACTCTGCAGACATTCAGAAGATTAAACCTGGGTGTCTCTTCTGAGTTACTTTTTCTATTTTTGTTCTCTCACCTAGGGATTGTAGATTCACAATTTGAACCAGCAAACCAAGTCTTAATAGCTTAGGGAAACTACAGTCTATTCTCTTTTTCTCTGTTTATTCATAAAAGGATTTTAAAAGCTTTTATTTTATTCCAAGGCAGCACATGAATTTAGGAGGAAAAGGCTAAAATCTTCTCAGGACAGAAAAGCTATTTTTCATCTAGCTTTTCCATAGCTTCTCATTCTGTTTAGAAGTTCTCTAGACATGTAGGCTAGTCGGAGTGAATATATGAATATACTGAAATGAGATTATTTTTTTTTCCCCCATACTATTGGATTTGCTTAATGAGTCCATGTACTCATTTGTCTTCCTGCCATTGAGATAGTTACTGAACTTTGTCGAGAGCCAGAAGCTGAGTGAATTACGTAGGATACACGTCTTCAGAAAAGCTAGCAAACTTTCTTAAAATGGTTTGTCTTCTAGGTCACGTGGATGATCTCTTTCCATTTTTCTTGAGGCATGCAAAGCAGATCTTTCCGATGCTGGACTGTATGGATGATCTGCGCAAGATCAGCGATTTAAGATTGCCACCCAACTGGTCAGTGTGTTTAAGTGGTCGCAGTGTCTTCTGAGCATCACAGAATTTCATAGTCTTTGGACTTCAGCTTTATCATGTGTAATTGCACTATACTTTCAGTTCCATTTCTCCGTTTTTACAATAATTTGTATCGGGGATTATTTTTGTTACAAGATATATTGCAATAAATTAAAAGGAAAATAAGATTATATTAGCTATAAAAGTTGCCTTTCCAGAAAGCTGTCTTCTGGCTGTCTCTGGGAGGTAGCACACCAGAACATTAAAATGTTAATATTCTCAAGAAGAGAGATCACAATAACGAGAGTTATTTTGAACACAATGTGTGAATTCCACTCTAAAACTTTGAAAGCTTTTTATGATTTAGAAGATGAATGTATAAGACATAGTACCTTCTTTATATTGTCTCTATTTAAGAACTTGATCTTTTTGCTTTCAACATACATAAAAAAGTCTATTAGTAAGTAAATGTTTAAGGTAATTTGCAGTTTCCCCTGAATCAGTATCCAGACCACCAGATAAATGTTCAACAGATTTGCTTTTTTGTGTATGTTTTAGGTATCCAGATGCCAGAGCTATTCAGAGAAAGATAATATTCCATGCCGGTCCTACAAACAGTGGAAAAACTTACCATGCTATCCAGAGATTTTTGTCAGCAAAATCTGGAATATACTGCGGTCCGCTAAAACTTCTGGCTCATGAGATCTTCCAAAAGAGTAATGATGCTGTCAGTATGTTATATTACTTACCTACATCCTTCACACAGGAACAATCTTATGAATGCATGTTTATAAAGTACTGTAGTTGCTTAAGGTAGTCTACGAAGCAGTTGTGCCTTTGCTTTGCAGTAGTGTCAGCTCTATGAATGTGAATGTGAATACCAGTTGTGCATTTCTGCTTTAGGCAAGCAGAATAGAACATCATTTCCTCAAATGGAACATCACTTTCTCCAAAGCACATGCCATGCAATCATCCCTGTAACCTGCTTCTATTTCCCTGTAATTTTTCCCTCCCTGGGTTTAGCCAGGTTCTACTGTTAGCATTTTCAGCATGGAAACTGTGGCTTCTTTTGCCCATGACCTTTATTTTAGCTTGTAAAGCTAAAAACAAGAAATTACCCTTGCTTAACTCCCCTCTACTTTATGCTTCAATGTTTAAATATATTTCATTCAACCATCTAAGAAAAAGTTCTGCAGCTTCGGATGTCTTGAGTTGAAGAGCCCTATGTAATAAGGTCCCTAGAGGAAGCTTTTGTTAGTACTTTTTTTATTGCTTCCAGCGTGTTTTTGAAGCCTCCTCACCAGTTGTGTTTCCAGCTGCACAGAACCACACCAGTTCTGAAGCATTACAGTAACACATCACATGTTAGTGCAGCATAGTGTGTATGTACAGTAGTGTTTACCAAATGATCCTGTGATTTCTCCTTTTTTGAGAAGTCTGTATTTAGAATTTGTAATTCCTATTAGTGGTTTATCAAAGCAACATATAAGAAAGATCAGCTTGTCCTAGGAGATACCTGTAATGTATACTGCGTAGTGATTGCAGATACCAAGTAGTGATGTTCCTGTTAGTAATTACTGTGCTCTTTTCCCACGTGTTTAGTGTATTTGAAGGTTTTTCACTTGGCAGTTCACGGATCATGCATAGCCCTTGAGGCTTGAATGGGGCTTCCTGTGTGGGTCTACAGGTGGCTGTAGGGATGGGAGGAGCAGCCATCTGCCTGAGATTCAGCGAGTGTAGAGCTGACAGAGGATGGCGGCCCCTGCTGCCTCTCACAGCTAGTCCCCATGAACTCTTGCTGTGTGAGTATAAGGCAGCAGGTGAGACACCCAACAGGGCAATCGCCAAACAAACTGGAGGAGGTTGGAGCTCGCAAGGCTCCTTCGCTGCTGGGCCTTGCTTTATTAGCCCCTTGTGCTACAGCTGTTCTGACAGTTCTTTTGTTCCAGGCAGGACAGCTCTGAAATGCTCAGAGGAAGATGTAATCTCCTGCAAGAGTAGGGGAAGGCATTTAATTACAGATACTACCTCTTCGTTATACCCTTCAGTCTGATCGTATTTAAATACAGGGCACAAGTGTCAAAAGGCAGAGTAGTTATTTCCTGGATAGCTTCCATTATATTGTCGTAGAAACTACTTAAAAAAACTGATTTGCTTCCCCTCCCCCACCTTTGGAAAGGGGATTCTGTTATATTAAAGAAACTTAACATGAGTTTTCTGAATTCCTGTAGAATGTGCCATGTGACTTGGTGACGGGAGAAGAGCGTGTGTATGCCAATGAAGATGCCAGACAAGCTCCTCATATTGCTTGTACCATTGAAATGTGCAGCACTAATACACCTTGTATGTATACATGATTGTTTCAGTCATATCTGTGGTATCTTTATCTGTATTATTGCTTGGACTCTGAAATAGCTGAGCTATTCCTTTTCAGTCGTATTTGAACAATTTCTGAGCTACGTTAGAGCATTTAATAAAACCTGCATCATCTCAGAATAGCTTTACGGTGGTAAAGGATTAACTTGATTTGAGGAACCTTTTTCAGAAAGCCTTTGAGTTCCTTCCTGTATTGTATTGCTCTTCTGGACCTCGTTCCTTGGTGCATCATATTTTTCTTTTTTGTTTTAAGATGAAGTTGCTGTGATTGATGAAATTCAGATGATCAGAGATCCTGCAAGAGGATGGGCTTGGACAAGAGCCCTTCTAGGTAAGCTTGGTTTTGTTGGCCATGAATTGGTTTAATGTGACTGTAAATGGCACATTAAATTCAAGCTCAGCAGTCAGTATATTCATAAGTGGTTACAATACATGATGCAAAAGAAAAGTGAATATTGTTTCTACATATGATCTTAACTGCTCTGATTATTATACTCGTGGATTTCCAGGCATCACTTGCTGCTATGAGATCAGGAGCAGCACTAAGGAAGAAGTGTATTATGGGAGAGGATTTAGGTGCTGATTTGGGATGTTGAAGAATGTGAAATACAGTCCTCATTGATGAATTTAGCAAGCAAAATGTAATTTTTGGGCAACTTAAAAGTCAGCTAAAGCTACTGTTGTCTATAAATATGTAACATATTGCATTTTATTGGATCTTGTTCAGGACTCTGTGCTGAAGAAATCCACATTTGTGGAGAAGCTGCTGCTATTGACTTGGTGACAGAGCTCATGTACACCACAGGGGAGGAAGTTGAAGTAAGATTTTTATTTCTGTAAAGTTACAGACAGAACATCAGGTTCTTGCTGGAAAACAATCTAAAATTTATGTTCTTTTGAGGGTATCACTGAGGAGGAGGGAAGAAGGGAGTTAAAAGACCTAAGATCTTCAGAAGAAAGTGATTGAAAGAACTCTGAAACCCAACTTTACTGTCATAAATTCTTTTTTTTTTTTTTTTTTACCTTGGGAAGATTCCTCTGTGAGAAGTATTTAAAAACATAAAATTTGGGTCTAAGAAAGCCCAGCCTGCATGATTTCCTGGTGAATTAGCTGTAGTTTTATATACCTGTGCATGGTAGGGTGTGTAATTCTGAAAGGGGACCAGTTACAGCATTCATATGACTTAGTGAAAACGGACTCTCATTTCTTGATAGAGTTGCTGCATAGTGTGTATGCTTCTTTTCTTGAATCTAGTTTATGTGTAAAAATACATAGTTCTGTTTCTTGGAAAGGCCATATAGTTGTCAGCTTGGGAAGTGCTGCAAGTATGCAAATGCATAAGGTGTATGTCACCTTCTCCCCAGTAGTTATTCCTTCAGGACTCTGAGACGTCCCTCAGCATTACAATCCATTGTGATAATAGCCATGTTGGCCAATATTCCACAAGAATTTTTCATTTAAAAACATTGTATTTGACATCTCCTTTGATTCTAGGTCCGAAACTACAAGAGACTCACTCCTCTTACTGTGCTGGATTATGCCTTAGAATCTTTAGATAACC
Source organism: Gallinago jamesoni (assembly GCA_025769975.1). Taxonomy (NCBI): domain Eukaryota; kingdom Metazoa; phylum Chordata; class Aves; order Charadriiformes; family Scolopacidae; genus Gallinago; species Gallinago jamesoni. The sequence continues at coordinate 4,652,356 of JAOQGH010000002.1, read as the reverse complement.
TCCAGCCAGGGGACTGCATTGTCTGTTTCAGTAAGAATGACATTTATTCGGTCAGTCGACAGGTTGAAGCCAGAGGATTGGAATGTGCTGTCATATATGGCAGTCTGCCACCAGGTAAAGCACTCTTCCTTTTATTTTTAAGACAACATTTGGCTTCTTGCTGCTTTCTTAGGAAAAACTTTATAAAATTAAGCAGTACAAGTTGTCCTAGTTTTGCATCTCTATGGTTAGAGAAAAGTAATCAACTTTCACTGACTGGTGTTTTAATCTTGGGATTAGACCTTTATTATGTACTTAATATTGATCTTCAGATAGATGTAATTAAATGAGGTCTATCTACAGCTTTGGGAATGATTTAAATCCTTCCTGACCCCTTCACCCAACAACAGCCAAATACCTTTCTTATTTTTTTTCTTTATCAGTCTATTTTAAGGGAATTGGGTTTAGTGGTATATTGTCTCTATCTTCTAAGAAGAGTTTTCTATGTAAAGTGTTTTGTCACTCTGTTTTAGGAACAAAGCTTGAACAGGCAAAGAAATTCAATGATCCTGATGATCCATGCAAAATTTTAGTTGCTACAGATGCAATTGGAATGGGACTTAACTTGTAAGTACTTGGAGCAAGTTATGGTACGCTGTGTGGGTTTTTTGGTTGTTTCCCCCCCCCCCCGTGATGCCTGCATTAATTTCCTCACTTGCCTGCATTAATTTCCTCACTTGTTGCTTCCCAGTTTGACTAATTTGGCTAGATATCTGCTGTGTCTCGATAACACAGTACATATGTTTTAATTCTAAACTAATGATCGATTTGATGGAGTAGAACTAAGCTTTAATTTTAAAACTGATTCTGAGTGTTGAACAGCTCACTTGGCCTAATTCTGTATGATAGTAGGCACTGCTAAGATCCTTTTGATTCACTGGAGTTTGATGTGGTAGTTTGTCAGAGTATCAGTCTCTTGCATTTCTGAAATGCAGAGCAATTTCAGTCCAGTTTCGGATGTATTTTGTTGCTGAAGGCAATGCAGTCACATTGCTATAAACTACTGAGGCAGGTGATGATGATGGATGGATTGTGACATGATTGATATGTGTATATGTGTGGGGATGACGATTCTCCTGCAACTAAACAGTAGTTTTATGTCACCCTTTTGAATATACTGTGTCCATAATTTATCCGTTCCCTTAATTTATGAAGGGAAAAAAGCTAAAAAAAAAAAAAAAAAAGAGGCTAGCTTTCTTCTGTACTAGGTTGTATATTGGAAATAATTTACCAAAAAGGATTCCTCTTTGTTTTTGTTCAAATGTTTCAGGTGTATAAAAAGAATAATTTTTAACTCTATAGTAAAGCCAACTATCAATGAGAAGGGAGAAAAGGAAATAGACTCCATCACAACCTCTCAGGCTCTACAAATCGCAGGCAGAGCTGGGCGTTACGGCTCATCCTTCAAACAAGGTGAAGTTACTACAATGCATCGTGATGACCTCGCGCAGCTGAAGGAAATTTTGAGTGAGCCTGTGCGCCCTGTGAAGGTGAGAGGCTCAGTACTCACTATGTACAGATGTGCTCTGGAGCTGTTTTGCTGTGTTCTGGTCTCAAATTATTTTGCCTTGTGTCTGTTTACAAGTAGTAATAAAAATGGATTGTGTCGCGCTGGAGTGTCTTCGAATGTATGTCCCGTTTGGAGGCTTGCAATATTTAAATTATATTGAAGCTGCTCTTTTAAGAATAAAAAACTCAGGTACAAAAGTTCTTGAGTTTCAGAAAAATGTGCTAAATAAACTGGACTCTGTAGAGTGCTTTGGTTTCTTGCATTTTGTCTTTCTAGATTTTGTTTCTGATGCACTAACTGAAGAATGATATTGAGAATTAATGGAATTTTTTGTCTTTGTTTTCTCTTTAGGCAGCTGGCCTACATCCTACTCCTGAGCAGATAGAAATGTTTGCTTATCATCTTCCTGATGCCACTCTATCCAATCTTATTGTAAGAATGATCAAAATATTAGATTCTGCTTTGAAAATTGAGTATTGCTTATAGTCACTGCTTTTGTATGAACATGCACTTTTGGAATCTAACAGACAGCCTTGTCTGTGTCTTTTATAAGTTGGCTTTTTCGCTCTACCAGAGCAGTGGCTGTAAATACATTTAGAATGCTTAACTTTTCTTTGTTATAATAAACTTGAAGGCTGTTGAAGCAGGTAAATATGTTTACATGTGTTGAAGAATGTGCAGCAACCTTTTCATTTCATCTTTCCTGTATTTTAAATGTAGACTTTTTGGTCTGAGGTGGAAAATATTAGAGATTGAAATTTTGATAAATTTATGTGAAAATTCATAGGGAACTGGGCTGGTCATGTCAGATTTCTGTACAATTGAGAGCTACCTGATTTTTTTTTCTCCTGGTTCTGTGGTCTTTATGGTAAAACAGTGTCTGCTTAACTTTGTGAAAACAGATGTTGTTGGATCTACTTGTCTCACCATTAACTGGATAGTGGAGTTTTTGGAAGGGCCTAAACCTTTTAAAGTAGAAATCAAGCTTCCAATGTTATGTTTAAAAAATTGTATCAGTTTTTAGTACACTGAGAAATTCTTGGCAGCTTTCATGGATTTGAATGTGTATTATTGTTCTCTGCTGATGTGCTCTTACGTAGCAAAGTGTATGATTTCTAGCCTCAAGGTAAAAGATTGTAGTTGGAGACCTCCTGGAAGACTTAGGCTTGTAGATTAACGGCTCATCTTTAAGATTTTGCTGTTGAGAAGTTCTGGGCTAGGATAGAAGTATTAAAATTAAAAAACCCACATGTTATTATTTATCTCTTAAGTATTCAGTCACGTATTTAATTAAGAAGCTCAGTGTTTTTTTAAAGATGTTCTAAAAAATCTGTGGAAGATGTACGCTCGGGAAATAATTTTGGGGCCCCATAAAAATTCCCCCTGCAATGTGCAGTGGCATCTCCTGCCTTGGATGCGTTTCAGGAGTTGTTTGAACTCCTCTATTGCAACACTGTATTTATCTTGTGCTTTCTTCCTAAAATAGATCGATTCCTGACATTGGGCTGAAAATACCTCAGTTATTGAATTTTGTGCTGTAAAATTAGTAGCTTTTTGGGTCACGCTAGGTGACAAACTTAGAACAAGTTCTAAACAGAGTAGTAACTGGTTCCTCTGGTGGTGTTCTTTCTAACTAAACTGTACACTTCCAGAACAACATATTTGTTACTTAGGAGACTAATTCAAAATGCTTAAACAAAGCATAGTCTGTTGTGTCTTCTCCTCTGATCTTCTGTTAAGAGAATTTAATAAAAATCCTGTTAAAAGTGTAGAGGGAACTCCCCTGCCCACCTTTTTTTATTACTGTGGCCAAATTTGATATTTTTAACTATTCTTTCAGTATAACTAGCCTTTGAAGCACTAAATAATTTTTTGGTTTGATAATACAAAATTTAACAGCCCTTTCCTGTAATAACATCCTCTTCATTTGGTTATGTTTGCACAGGATATTTTTGTGAGTCTCTCACAAGTTGATGGGCTTTACTTTGTCTGCAATATCGACGACTTTAAATTTCTAGCAGATATGATTCAGCACATTCCACTAAATCTGCGATCACGATACGTCTTCTGCACTGCACCCTTGAACAGAAAAGAGCCTTTTGTGTGTACCACGTTGTTGAAGGTCAGTTATTTTTTCTCCAAAAAATGTGGTATTTATATTGGAGCAAGCAGGTCTCAGTGCATTGAGACTGTATCTAGCTGCTATATTTATTGCGGGTTTTGTCATTAGATCATTTGAGAGCATTCTTAAAAGTGCTCACAGGCACTAATATAAAATAGTTATAAATACATATATATTTAAAATTGCATTCTTCACCATTTTATTGGCCAAAGCTTTTAACTTCTGAGAATTGATTCTCATTTTGTGTGATGTAAATTAGAATTTGGATAGCTTTTCTGCTGTTTGCCTTAGAGAATCCTACTGCTTACCTTGCAGGTGATCTTTGAACTGGGAGAGGTCAGAATTGTGTTACAAAGAGGCTTGTGCACTCTTAAGCTTTGCACTGCAGTGTGTCTAAAAGCAATCCTCAGAAACCAAGATACCACTGATTCAAGGTGTTAGCTTGTCAACAAAAGAAAAGAATGTGGGGTTAAGTGTGATCGGTGATGTTAGAATATAGTTACACAGAATTAAAACCCCAGAAAATACCGTGCTGTAAGTTGCTCCCAGAATTATGTCATTTGACTTTTCAGGCCTGGATGAACTGTTTTCCACTGTGCCCCTGGAGCGATTATTTTGAGGAATTTGTAGTCATCTGATTTCTGTTTGTGACTGTTACTTACAGTCTACAGTATTGCCTTTGTCCCCTTTTAGAGACTGCATTAAAGATTTCGTGAAATAGTGTAATAATGAAAACGATGTGATGCCCTCATGTCACAGATATTTGACTTGTGCTTTATAAAAACAGCTCATAATATTCTTTCAAAATTGACTGATTGATTTAAAGAGTTTAAAAAAAAAGTTGCTTCATAAAGAATGTGCTGAGCATTCAGATCCCCAAGTAATGAAGGTGCAGAAGGGCATAATGTGATGTCGGAGGGAGGTAGGCTGTTGGGAATGCCTGTGTGAATTTAAGCCCCAATCCTTGTCAAAAAATACCTTCCTGGTACCGGCCAGTTAGGAAGCAGTTATTCCAAGTCATCAATGCTCCTGAAAACTTTAAATTTAAATCTTACTTGGCTGGTTTATCTGTTAGTCTAAGAGCAGAGATGTCTAGGTTTCAGAAGGGCTGATTTCTAGTGCAGATTCATCTTTTTGGGTTATGAATAGCCTGTTTCCTAAGTCAGGGAACACATTTAACATTTTCTCAATCCTGGACGTTCTGAAACAAGATAATTAACAGAATAGGAGCAGGAGAAGGAAAAAAGCCAAAGTCCATCTGCTTTGCTAGATGTTATGCTTTTCTGGATAGCCCTATACTTTTGTTGCGTAACGCTGCGTGGCCTGTGGACAAATTGTGTTAATGAGGCCCTGGAAAGGAGAGGTGACTCCTGTGTTGAGTAATTAAGTAAAAGAATGTGTGGCATTTGGGCCGTGTAAAACAAAGCAGGTATTTTCTGGATTATTCTATGTATACAGACTCAAGGGAATTTAACTCATTTGGAATTTCTTCTTTCCTGACTGAGGACTTCAATGATTCTGCTTGTTTTTCAGTTTGCAAGACAGTTCAGCAGAAATGAGCCTCTGACGTTTGACTGGCTCTGTCGGCACACCAAATGGCCATTACCTGCTCCAAAGAACATCAAGGAGCTTGTACACCTTGAAGCTGTTCATGATGTTTTTGATCTCTATCTGTGGTTAAGGTATTGCCATTGTGCTTGAAAATTATTTTTATTCTTCCTTTTTCCTAATATTTGTGGCTTACAGTTCTAGAAAAGCAGTGTCTTCCAACCCGTGTGTATGTGGTTCAGTATGGGCCCCTTCGGCCCTTTAGAGGATCTTGACAAGGGCAAATGTAGCTTTGTTGTGGGAGCAAGTCATGGGTTCTGCGGAGAACAGTTTGTGACTGACAGAGAAAGTTAGAAACAAGGTGATCCTGGACTGGAGCAGCTGAAATGCCACTTAAAATACAATGGCCTTCCCATGCAACATGTAATAATTTTTCTTTTACTTTATGTAGTATGTATCTCAGTTTTGTCTCTGCAGTCCTTTAGTGAAAAGGCTTAATTGGGTGTTGTTTTGCCTCTCTTCAGTTACCGCTTCATGGATATGTTCCCTGATGCAGTCCTTGTAAGGGATATTCAGAAGAAACTAGACGACATTATACAAGTCGGTGTCTGCAACATCACGAAGCTGATCCGAGCCTCGCAATCTGCAGCTGCCCCTGGCACAGCAGCAGTTGCGTCAGAAGACTTTCCGCTTTCAAGGACTAAGAGGGATACCACGGCGGTTTCAGACCGTCATGGTGCAAAATCCACAGAGGCACTCTCTATTGCAGCAGAGGTTCTGGGAGAAAGAAGAGGAAAGAACTTGAAAACCTATCGATCTGCTACAAGGCAGGAGGATCTGAAAAGCCATGGGCGTGGATCTCTTGCCAACAGATTGCTGCGTGAAGGACTTCTCACACAAGAAATGCTGAGACAGCTGGAGAGTGAGTGGCAGGATCAGCACAGGAATGGTAGATATGGCCTTGGTTCAAAAAGAGATGATCGAAATAGTTCAAAGGAAATGGGGAAGAAGAAAAAATAGAACCATGTCCTAATTCTGTTTAGTTTTTATTCATAAAATAAAGTACTATTTTAATAACTTCTTTGGCATTTCATGTTTACACTGCTGCAGTTCCTTGATGTTTTCCTCCTGTGGCCAGTTATGTGAAGCACTCAGAGAAATGGACTCTTAAAAGCTCAGAGGCTCTAAGTTTGCTTTTACTGGTCAGCTGTACACTTTCTAAATCATGGTGTTCAGCCTAAGTGTATGATCTACTGTTACGGGAAAGTTTGAACTTGATGTCTTCTTGCAAGATATCCTCACATCATTAATAAACATCAGATATTTCACTGGTAATGAATTAGCTACTCATTCCATCCCTTCCCAAAGGGCAGAGTTTACCAGATAATGAACAAGTAGTGAACAACCTGGCAGGAAGTTGGGTCAGAATGGTGATAGGGGTCATGCGCCTCTAACCTTTGTGTCCTATGAAAATGTAGAAAGAGGCTAGAAGTATTTGTGTTAATGCGTTGCAGAATGATGAAATTCTGGCCACAAGAATTTTTGAATAAATTCCAATTCTGTCATCTGAAGGGTAATTACTGAAACAAAGCAAAATCTGTCCTTGCTCTTTAAATTGTATCCTTTCTCCTAAGAAAGCTCATCACACTGATTCAGGCATAGGTTGGGGAGGGGGGGAAAGGTTGGATTGTCATTTTTGGGGGGAAAGAGCAGATGTTAGAGGCATAGATATAATTTATTTACTTTTGAGAAATTCACATATCTGTTTCTCCTTGACTTTTTACATTTGGTTTCATACAAATTATGTTGTTCTATGCACTTCATAAATGTTTTTTTGCTTCACATGCCAGTTTGTTTGCTCTATCTGAATTTTGCGAGGAGACGTAAAAAATTTTACTTAAGCTCACAGAAGAGCTTATAGTCTAAGTAACAGTTTGTGGGTTGATATTTGTGCCAGTAGTATTTCCACATAAGCTGTTTTATCGTGGCTATCATAAACTGGAAAAGTTAGGTACTTGCCACTTGGAGGAAGGTTTAACTTGTTGGAATTAAATTATTGGGAAAAGGACTTTTTTTCCTGATGCAGTGTCACTGGATAATGTTTAAGGCAGTGCACCACTGGGCTATGCCTCCTTCATACATGTGAAGATGCTCTGTCATTTGTTTTTATTGCGAGCAGCTCTAAGATATGCTTTTGAGTTCCTAGTAGGGATACTGGAGAGTGGAAAGAATCAGATGCTGAAACTCCTGTGTACTCACAGAAAGGGGTTTTGGCACTTAGGACACGTTGCTGGGGGTGTCTGAAGAGAATAGTGCTGCAGCAGTTGTATTTCTGGGGCTGGCTATTGACAAGTCTGCAGATCCTGCTTGTGTTCATGTTGGCATATGTGCAAAAAGCCAGGTTGAATTTCACTGTATCAAATACCTGACATTCTAAAAGGATCAACCATGTATTTCTGCAGGTTGAAAGTTTGCTCTGAATCCCCTTTGCTTCCTCTTAGTATCAGTCCTTTAAGCTGCCGTTCAGAAACAAGTATGCAGCAGTTTGAGTAATGTTTTTAACAGCTGTTTTCAGTGTGTTTCATGTACTCTTTCCCCGTTACTTACTAAAAGGCAAGCAGTGCCTAAATGTTTCTAGTCCATGTGATCTGCTGATTTCAGTACTGGACTGATCTGGAGGAAAAGTACTTGCTCCTTTGTAAAGGGAGCATCTTTCTTTCCTCCTTTCTTTCTTTCCTCCTCCAAGAAGAACCAAGCAGCCATGTACGTGTGGTAATGGCCATGTGAATGTCCTGAATTTTCTGCTTTGCGGATGAGTAATTCTGCTTTGCTTTCCCAGCGTCCTGACAGCCTCTGCTTAACAGCCACATGACTTGCACAGAACGCGAGCTTGCAGTTAACCCTTAACAAATCTATCCCGTATGATACTAATCAAATAGTTTGTGTGATGTGGATTATGTGATTGAGTGGTATCAGTTGCCTCCTTGTGTCGTTTGCACTTGGCTGAGGCAGGGGGAAGTTGTTGGTCCAGCCTGCAGGTGGGTTTTGGCAGCGTGCGTTTGCCCGCTTACCTCTTGGGCTGCAAACTCCATGCTGAATCTGCAAAGCACTGTTTAAAAGCACACTTGTGCAAGGATGACTCCTCAGTTTTCTCTCCCCCAGTGCACATCGGGTTGGGGTGCAGGAGACCCAAGTTGCTACTGTCCTTTGCTTCTAGTCTGTTTTGATAAATTTATCCTTTAATTGTACACTAAGCTGCATCGTAGTGTATGTTTTTGAGCAAGGAAAGAGTGGCTGGGACTTTGGGGTATAAGCCAGCCTTGTGTTTGAGCAGCAAACCTTGCAATAAGGAAGCTAAATGACTATAAGCATTCTTTTTTGTATTTTGCTGAGATTAGCACTTGGCTTAACTCATTGCTTGTTTCCATAGTGACTCCATAGTAACTGTTTTAAGAGCTCTGAAGTTTATTCAGGGGCTTCCAAGCTGACTTTTTATGAAAGTTTTCTTTTCTTCTGAGCTAATGGTGTGGCTGTCATTGACTCCCATTAGAAAGGCTGCCAAATTGGTGCCATGCGGTACAATCCGGACTGGTGTGGTGCAGAGCTATGCCAGCTGCACATTTTTAACATGCCCTCTGCAAGCAAGCCCCTGGGGAAGGGTAGAGTGGCCACTTGATCTTCTTCATGGGGCTGTGCCGCAACATTTTAAACAGCATCGACAACATTGTTCACCTTATCTAGGAATCACATTTGCAAAACTGTTTATTTCAGGTGTTCAGATTTCCAGTCAATTTCAGGCATTCAAGTTACAGATATTTGGAAGTTTATTGATTTAAGAGTTTTGGGGTTTTTTCTGTGTTTATTTGTTATGCTTCAAATGTAAAATGCTGGTTGTAACAGCACTACTTGGTAAAACCTTTCTTTCTCCTAAGCAAACGTGTTCTTTTATATCTGTACTGTCTCCATCTCTTCTAAATAGTGTCTGTCCTTGCAGTGGATTTTCCAGTCTGTCCCCTCAGCTGTTCTGTTCTGCCTTGTTTTGCAGCCTGATGTTGCCCTGGAGGGGCATGTCCGGGAGCAGTGCAGGGACTCCTTTCTGTTCTGAGTTTTGATGAACTTGTGGGAATATAACGGGGAACAAAGCTGCTGCTACTGGGAGGGGAGATGTGTTCCAAGTGTTTGTCTTGGAAGCATAAGCTATAACGAAGAAGGATTTCTCCTGATGACTCTCCTCTGTAGCCTTGCCCCACTGTCTCCTTGTTAACCTGGGTGCCAAACTCGTCAACCGGTGTTGCCGCTGCCTCTCATACCTCACCAAAGTTAGATTCGTTTCTCCAGCAATAAAATACTTATTAATATGGTACCTCTTTCTGGAGGTAACAGGTGCTTGATGTGCTCAGACATTTATCTGACTTTCCCCATTGTATCTGTGAGCTCCTTTTCTCTGCAAACCTTTAACTGTGAGCCTGTGGGAGGCGGATTCAGGATTCTCAGGATTCTTGGCTTCTTCAGGATTCTCCATTGTGCCTTGAGGCAGGGTTTGGAGGGAGAGCTGCAGAAGAAAGTAGAGTGAGGGGTATTACAGCTTTGAAGTCTTGTTGGCCCTTGCAAAGGGGGAAGGGAGGGTTTGTGACTAACTTTTATTGGGTGCAACTCTAACAAAGGGCAAAAACCAATGTCGCCTCAAGCCTCCGAGCTGTATGCAATTGTAGCTGACCTGTTCAGTTGGTCCTGGATTATACTGGCCAGAATATGTTCAAAATGGCTGTAACACATTGGGGGTTTGGGCCCTTAGTGCATTGAACTGCTGCCTGTGTGGAAGTGAGATAATGTCTTGTCTTTTCTTACACAACAGCCTGCCCGAAGCTGGAATGCACCAGGATGGGCGAGCAAGTTACGCAGTGATTCTGACACGTCAGGTATTTAACAGAGCTTGCTGCCAGTTTAGTAATGTTTGGATCTTTGAGATCCTTTTCCAGTGGCATCCGTTAGAGAAAGAAAGAAAAGAGAGAATGAAAAATAAATCTACTGTATTACAGACACAATGAGCTCTGGATCAAAGTGGGATGGAGCCTGAGAGGTGATGTTTTCAATTTTGCTGGCCAGAGGGGTTGTGACTCCGATGGCATTGGGTAAACAATGAGGAAAGAGACAGTCCCTCTGGGAGTCAGTGTCTGACTTAACGAGCCAGCAGTTATTAAAAGATGAATACAGGAGAAGTGAACCGTGCTTTCTGGCTGGTAGAGTGGCTTTTTTTCTTCTTTCTTTTCTCCCTTTCTCTTGAAGATCAAAGGCCTAATTTTAGAACAAGCCCTATTTATGGGCTGTTCAGCCACTCTGTCTGCTTTACTCTCGTTCTAGGATAGTGGAAAATAGAGCTGGTGGGTCTCCCAGTGTCCAGAGTTCACCTCTGATGCAAGGCAGGAGCTGAAAAAAAAAAAAAGACCTCAGTCTTTCCTAGCAGAGGTTCTGTATAATTTATTTCTGCAGAGAGAGTTCCCTTCCCCTCCCTCAGCTCATTCAGTCTTTCCTCGTGATCAGAGGCTGGAATAATGTGACCTGTGACTGCTACCGATGTTCCGCAGAGCTATCTCCTGATCCATGCCTTCTTGAAGTGCTGGAGCTGCCAGGGCTGGCCAGAGTCCTCTTTTTGAGACCGGTGCCGAGTATAGAGTTGGGTGTTGTTTTGTGTGGCTGCGGGTTATACTCCTGTTCATACAGCTCAGCACGATGATCAATCATGCTTTTTTTACGATAGCATAAGATTGTTGGATCCATTTTAGGCTATAAATCAATATACTCTGAGATCCTTTTATGCTAATTGGCTGCTTCTGCCCCACTCTGGATCTGCGAAGACAATTTTCTCCTTCTGCTCAGTACTTCTTTGTGTTTCCTCCCATTACTTGGCAGTCCCCACCTCCCCCCTTCCATCTCCCTCTTCTCCCCCAAGGGTGTTTTTCTAATTTATCAAACAAAATTTGTGATTGTCATCTTGCTCTGCAAAACTTTGAGTGGCAGTTGTCTGCTAGTGCAGTAAGTGAGCTTAGTTCCAGCTGAAATACTGCACATGGAGGTGGGAAACCCCCCCAGCGTAGGTGTAGTTTGAGAGTGAGCCTCTAATTACCCCATGAGAATGCCTTTTTTTTTTTTTAATACTTTTTTTGTTTCTCTCCTTTTGTTGTTTCCGTAGTCTGTACCGCTTGACAATAATGACAAAATCCTGGAAACACTTGTGGATACGGCATGAAGTTCCGCAAGTGGTAGTTAAAGGCTCTGTCAAACCCAGCTCTGATGGTGCAAGGAAGCTGGTCTTGCTGTAGGCACTCAGTGTTCCCGTTTAAAGGCTTTTATCAAGTGAGGCACTCTGATAGCAACCCTGTTGGCTGCCAGGTAAATCTGTCCCCTCCCCAGGTTTTGCAATACTGAGGATCTGCATTGGTCTGAAACTCTGTCTTCAGGAGGGGTGAAGGGAGAACGCTCCCTACCAAACCCCTCTGCTGCAAGAGGTATTTCAGCAGTGGGGGGGGGTGCAGGGGGTCTGTGTGTCTCCTCGCTCCTTTACATGGCTGGAGCTTAATTGGAAAAAAGCTGCAGATAAGGGCACGCTGTGTGGAACTAGAGCAGAGTTAATTCATGCAGAAGGGCTTGTCTCCCAAGTGGGAACACAGAGGAGAGGGCAGAAACCTCCTAAAATCCTCTCTAACTTTCCAGATTCCCTGCAGCGCTTTGCTGCCCACTGCGCCGGTGGGAGCTGGTCGGCCCCCCAGGGGAAGGAAGCTGGGGGAGGAGGGGGGGGGGGCAAAGCAGGGCAGGCTGCGTAGCAACTGCATTGGGAAGTGGTAACAATTCCCAAGTGGGGCAGTAACAAAATCGATTTTTCTCCCCTTCAGCTTGGCAGCTCTCCAGGTGCCTGCTCTGGCACAATGAAGTGTGTAGCTGGGGAGGGGAGGGACTTTGGGTTGATGGGGGGGTGTGTGGGGGGGGTGATACAAAGAGGCAGAAGTTTAATCATTGAACCGATCACACTGGATGGATTTATTTCTGGACTCAATTTCCCAGGAACTCCACTGTCTCACCCTGGGGGAAATGCCTCAGCTGAAGTTTCTCTAGCTCCAGCGTCGTGAATAAAGACCTGTCGCTTTGGAGTTACTCACAGCCTTCTGTCACTACTGACTCATCCATCTGCTTCAAGAAAATGTTTGCCGTCCACTTGCTGGCTTTCCATTTCACAAAGCTAAAAGAGGATCAAATAAAAAAGGTAAGATGCAGCGTTAGCTGATTCCTCTTTTGAGAACTGTGTTACTCAGATTACTGTGTGGTCTGCAGTACGTAATGCAGACTAGATAATGGGTTTACCTACTAAAACCATACAGCCAAATGGGGTAAGAAGTATTTGGAACCCAAACCGTGTGATGCGTGTGAAAATAGATCTGGTTAGTGCTTTTCCCTGCACAGTTATAAGTTCTTTTCCAGTAATGGAGCAAATGATCTTCAGTAAGGAGAAATGGTGCTTAAACTTTATGGTGCAGTGTAGTCCAGAGGGCAGAAAGGAACCTCTTGCTGAATCGCTTTGCAAGTGTAGAGTGAAGGGTGGGATTTCTAAAGCTGAATAAGAGTCAGAGTCACTCACATTGTAGCAGGGATAGGGAAGACTCATGGGGTCTTGGGGCCAGGTCTTCTGGGTTCAAGAGACAGTTCCAGCTAGTGTTGGTGTGGAAGGAGTGCCTGTGCCTCCTCTCTGGTTATCCAAACCTGGCTGATCACTCTGATGTTTATAGATGTGACCTTTTATTACAGTTGGAAAAGCTCAAGATGGCCCAGATCTGAAGCCATCAGTACTGGGAGTGAGCTGCCCAATGGTTGCTCTTCCTGATTCTACTTTCTTGGCCATGCTCTAATGGGTTTTTGGCTTTCCATCATGACACCACGTGGGACCTGTAAGCTTCTTGGGTCAGAGGCCTCTGGTTTCCAGACATGTCCTCTGTGGGTCCTCTGTTCTCCTGGCATCTCCATTGAATGCTTTCTGGTGGCCATTGTTGCCAGGCTCTGTCCTCTTGTTTTCCAGCCAGCTGGAGGTGGGGCTGTCGTGTGGTGCGGGCGATCCAAGGTCCTGTTGGGTAGATCTGCCTGCACTGCTGAGCTCATCAGCAAAGCGAGGAACATTGGGTTGTCTTCTCTATGCCCTTGCTTAAACATGGAGTGGCTTGTTCTTAGGGGGCTTCTTCCACTAATTCTGCCTTGAAGAGAAGCATTCCAAGAGAGGTCCTGGTATCTCAACAGTCAGATGTCTCTAACCCTGTCACTCAGTCATAGCCCTTTTATCCCTAGGGTTTTATATGATCAGAAGGAGCCCCAATGACCTTTCCTCGTGTGAGGATCTGATCTAAGATCTCTCATCTAGACAGTGCTATTTCTTCTTACTTTTTACAAAGAAAGTAAGAGATCTTGTGGATCAGCACTTGGCTGGAGTGGCCTCCTCAGAGAAACACCCAGTAGTTGAGGGAGGACTTCCCTGAAGTGAGGACAGTGGAGAGGAGAGAGCAGAGAGATTTTGGCAAAGCCATTAAAAAATGTAACTCTTACGGCTGCGTGCAAACTAGCCCTGCCTGAAGGCAGGAAACCACATGTTCTTCAGAGTTCTCTTGTAAGAGTTCTCTTGTAAGCCAGTGTAGGCTGCATGGGGCAGAGTTGATTTCTCCCTAATTAGAAAGAAGGAATGCCTTCCCACTCCTCCCTCCCCAGGCTTATTTGCTCTCTGGTGGCAAGATCAAGAGTCTTCCTCCTGTGAAAACAGTGCTGTTTCCATAATTGAGGCAAGACATTTAAAAACAAGGGCTGTCCTTGTGCAATGGGAGGGAGGCAGCAAGACAGAGTTTGGTGTTGCATGGCCTGGCCATCCCTGTGTTTACAAGCAAATGGGATGTCAGCAGGCCCTTGCTCTGGCTGTGAATCAGGACAGAGAGTCAGAAGGGCTCTCCTGGGCTCTGTCTTACCTAGTTCCTCAGAGAGGACTGTCTCCTCTTATGGTCGTAGGTAAACAGGGTGGGGAGTGCAAGTTCTGTGGGGAGCACGGAGTTAGTGCGTGTTCTCTGCAAACAGACACGGTCATTTTTATTACTGTTTAGGTGGGGTTTTTTTTCCCCACAGGGCCTTCTGTCACAAGGGTATTTTGGTCTGTGTGAGAGAGAGCAAGTGCTGTATGTCTCCAGTCATTGTATTCTCTTTTTTTTTTAATGCACCCAAAAAAGCAGCAGTGCTGATGCTTGGGTTGAGATGGTGGATCCTACACAGTGATGGGGCCTCAAAAAAGGCTTGGAGGAAATTAAGTGCTTTTGCAGACAAGGGTGAGAAAGAAACATCTAAATAATGGCCTTTTCAAGGCACAGCTGTATCCAAAGGCAGCTGCTGCTGCTTCCCAATTGCATCTTGTAGTTTAAGACTTTGTCCTCTCTGCGTGTACATTTTGCTGTTAGGTAAGTGCTGGAGTTACTTTCAGGGTCCTGGCTCTTTAAGGTGGGTCACTGCTGACCATCAATTTAAAATAGGACTGTTAATAGGTAATTAGTTTGTGCCTCATTAATAGAGGTGGCTAGTCCAAATTGCAGAAGAGGCCAATTTATCTACAACGCGTGCCCTTCTCTGTTTAAACAATGCTACCTTTCAAATCCTGCCTTGCTGCTTGTGGAACTTGTTTTGTCCGTGTTCTCCCAACCCTCCAGACCTCCCTGTGTCAATGGGACTGATGAAAAGCTCTGAACAGATAAAGCAGTGTAATAACATAACCCCGGGTGCAAGAGCTGAGTGTCTGTGCTAACGAAGCGTTGGAAGATGTCTCACCTCTCTCCCCTGGCCACCCCCTCTGGCCCTGAGTCTCATGCCACAGGGAGCAGAATGGTTAACAGGGATTACCCTCCAGGGGACATCCAGCTGTTTCGAGCACAGGATTATTATGCCTGCATCATGTTTGTTTGTACAGCACTGAAGTCTGGCTCCCCACTTTAAAAGCATTTGGATGGTGACAGATTCTTGTTTTGCTGGCCTTAATCCTTTGTTGTACCCAGCTATGTAGTTTCTAGGCCACCTTAATTACAGCCATGTATCCAGCCCTGCAGGTAAATGTCAGCCCAAGCAGTGTGTGGTCTTAAAGACAAAAACTTGAAGTTTTGCACTGATGAAGCTATACAGAAGCTTCTGGACCAGTTTGTCTGAATGAGTGTCTGCTGCTTCATAGATGCTTTTGGTTCCCTTTAAATTCAACTGGCCTTTATTTTGATGTATGCTGCGAGTTATAGATCCACAAGAAAGGATATTGATTGCACCCAAAAATGTATTTTAGATGTAATCCTAGAATCATAAGAGAATGGAGGGCAAAGCTGGAGTGAGAAAAAGGCTTTGAGCTCTGGCCTTGCACGCCAACAAATTTAATTGTCTGTGGAGTGAAGCAGTAGCTGAATAGATGTTTTCAGGTTGTGGCTGACACGCTTGGGTACTGATGACATTTTCTGGACCTGACTCAGGTCAAATTCTTTCCAGGTTGAGATATTTTGCAGTTCTAGTTCATTACATGTACAGGAGGAGAGAATGGCATAAAAACTGTTTGTTAAGGTCTCAAGAATGTCTCATGGGCTTATATTTGTTGGCAAGCTACTGAGCCATCAGAAAAGAGGGCTGACTTTTCCACGGTAATTCACCAAGGCTGTATCAAACATTTTCAAAACACAGTTTTTATAAGAGTTAATGCTGAATTCTCATCATGTCCTGGAGCTTGCTTACACCGATTGTCATGGGAATTCAGGTGCTGAGGTCAAAAATGAAATGAACTTGTAGAACCAGGCAGGGTTTGTGTAGGTGGTATGCTCACCTTCAGCTTCTTACATATGTGGAAGGAATTCTTTTGTCTCCTTAGGATGTGTTTAGCCTCATATCCATCAAGTGGATGGGAAAGAGCATAGTAATTCTTGTCTAGCATAATGCAGGGTGCTGCTGGAGCTGGAGTTCAGGGTTTTCAGATCCTTCATTCCAAACTGCACCCCTGATGGTTAGAAAACTAGTGCAAGTGGCTGGGAGGTTCCTGCATTTTCTCTACTTGCAGACAGAGATAAAAAGAAGCCTCCCTAGCACACATAGGGGAGTCCTCCCGTAGTGTGAAACCAGTTCTTATCCCAGGCAGCTGCTGAGCCCCGAGGAGCCTCCCGAGTAACACCTTTCCTCTTTCCAGGTTGACAGGTACCTGTATCACATGCGTCTCTCCGATGATGTCTTGCTGGACGTGATGGCTCGCTTCCAGGCTGAGATGGTGAAGGGCCTGGGGAAAGACACAAACCCCACGGCCACAGTAAAAATGCTGCCAACGTTTGTGCGCTCGCTTCCTGATGGCTCAGGTGAGTTCCCTCTGCTCCGTCACAGCGGTGCTGGCTTGGGAAGGGGATGGGTCCCTGCCAGGGGACAGCACAGCAAAGACACGGGGTAGGCTTCGGGTCACTGCTGCCTATCTCGTGTTGAGACCTGTTGAGACATGGATCTGTTAGAATGGGTCCAGCAGAGGGCCACAAGGATGATCAGAGGGCTGGAGCACCTCTCCTATGAGGACAGGCTGAGAGAACTGGGGTTGTTCAGCCTGGAGAAGAGAAGGCTCCAGGGAGACCATGTAACAGCCTTTCAATAGCTGAAGGGAGCTACAGAAGAGCCGGGGAGGGACTGTTTACGAGGAAGTGTAGCGACAGGACAAGGGACAATGGTTTTAAATTGGAAGAGGGGAGATTTAGATTAGATATTAGAAAGAAATTCTTTCCTGTGAGGGTGGTGAGGCACTGGAACAGGTTGCCCAGGGAAGTCATGGCTGCCCCATCCCTGGAGGGGTTCAAGGCCAGGCTGGATGGGGCTAGGAGCAACCTGGTCTAGTGGGAGGTGTCCCTGCCCAGGGCAGGGGGGTTGGAACTGGATGATCTTTAAGGTCCATTCTATGAGAAAGCAGTTGTGTATTGAGGGGACAGCAGCTTGGGGGAGTGCTGGCAGAGGGTTTTTTTTTCCGTGCACCAGGTGGATTTTGACCTAGTGCTGCCTGTTGGAGGAAAAGACCTAGTAAGTGCTCCAAAACCAGCCCCTGTCACCCGCAAATGTGGCTGTACCTAAGGCAGGCCTTGCTGCAGGAGCTGTGGCTGGACACAGCAAGGGCAGCCTCTACAGCCCAGACCCTGCAGTGCAGGGTGCTGCAGGTGTGAGCGATGCTGGAGCTGCAGGGAAGGCAGGATGATGCTTCTGTCTTTTCACTGTGCAGTGAAAAACCCTCACAGTGGCTGCAATGTTTCGTTCTCAGAGCTGTGAAGCCCCTCTCGGCTTCTGACAGCAAACTCTGCACTGCTTTTTCTGCTGCCCCCAAAAGTGATCCCCTCCTGCCCTTCCTTGCCCTTCTGCATTGGGAAAATCTGCGTCTGGATGTGGTCTACCAGGAAACAGCTTTCTTCAGCTGGATCCTTATTTCCAGTTGCTCCCTGGGACTTAAACAGAGAGGGAGAGAAGGTGCAGTGGTGTCCTCTGGGAGGATGTGAGGTGAAAGCCTGTCTTGTTCAGAGAAGTATGCACATCCAAAATTACCCTCCTGGCTCAGCTGGCTCCCGGCAGTGCAGGCCAACAGAAAAATTATGTTTTTCCCAGGTTTAACCAAGTCTGTGAATTTGTGCAGGACTCTGTGTCTGGCCTAGGTCAGGACTCGGTGTATAACAGCTGTGCAGAACATGAGAGAGAAATGTTTGCTTTGTACCTCATTTCCACAGGATTTCATTTCATCTGAAGGTAATTTTCCTGCAATTAAATGAGAAATGCTTTAATGGCATAAAGGCAACATTTGGAGGCTAGTCTCTTGAAATGAGGGATGTCTGCCCTTCAAACTGCCTGGCTGGAAAAGGGCACTCTTCCTTTTGCTGCAACCTTCATTAAAGAAAAAGAAATATTAGCTTAAGCCTTGCTATCTTGGTGACTGTCACTGGTCCTGAGCTCTCGCATGGCACTGACCCTGTCCTGAAATAACAGGGAGCCCCTGACGTCAGGAGACTTGGAAAATTGCGTGTATCACTGTTGTAAGACTTCATGTTCCTCAAGGCCAGCTTTGGACAATGCTCTCCTGGCCTGCTGTGACCTTCCCGCTGTGTCAAGGACATGCTGTGGGGTCAAGCTGGGCTATGTCTTATTGACACACCGCCTATTTTAAGTAACGCATTGATTTTTCTATTTTTGCCCTCTTGCAAAATCCTTATTGGTTACAGACAAAACTTACAGCAGGTTTAAACACCTCAAACTTGGCTGGATTTTTCCCATTTGCAATAGCAACGGACTTCCAGATCTGTCGGGGCCCTCAGTGTTGGTAGCAGGAATGACCCATGTGGAGCATCATCAGTCTTTAATCATTTAGGGATTAATGGTGTGACTAATGTTACAGTTTACTGAGTAACCCAATTTGCCTCTTCACCTTTGTGCTATCTGACCGGGGTATTACAGGTAGAATTTGCTGCTTCATTCCCTTTCAGGGCCAGACTTGATAAAATTGTCAGGTGTTTGGACTGTGAAACAAAGATCATGCGAGGCTGAGCACATACCACTGCGTTTTCCTTTTGGGAAGGGCCTTCTCCTGCGTGTGGGATAGATAATGGTTTTATTGTAGCGGTGAGGCCTAACTGTCCTTCCATCTGAGGTCTCCTGCCAGAGAAGAATGTGTCTGAGCTAAGAGTGCTGCCAACTGAGAAACAAAATGGTACTTTTACAATAAAAACCAAAGGCATTTGGAAATGATGGTGTTGGTTGATTTTGGGTGGCAAATTAGCTCTGGTTGGCCTTGCAGTTGCTTTTGGGCCTCTCTTACCGAGAAGCTTATTCTTCTGCAGCTTGAAAACATGCTGCTGCGGAAGGAGCGGGGTGTGTAAAACCAAACTGCTAAATAAAATGAAATTAGCTGCCACATAGCATGCTAACAGGATGGACCTGGTACCCTTGCTTTGGGTTGCCAGCTGTCAGCCTTCACGGTGATGTTCTCAACCCCATAGGATAAGGACCTGCCATTATGGAGCAGGAGAATCTGTGGCCGCGATGAGGCAGGGGGCCTGGACTGTGGCCTTCAGCATGGCATCTGGGCCATCCAGACCCGGTAATGGTTGCCCATTTTTCCCACTTGTGTTGCAGAGAAGGGTGACTTCCTTGCTGTTGACCTGGGTGGCTCCCAGTTTCGTGCCCACCAGGTGAAGGTGTCGGATGATGGGAAGCAGAGCAGCCAGCTGGAGAGCAAGTTTTACCACACACCCAAGGAGGTCATACAGGGGAACGGAGCCGAGGTAGGGCATGCAGGCTCTTCTGTGGTGGGTGCTGGTGCTTGAGTGCGTTCCTGCTATACACAGCCTGACTCTGTCTTCTCCTTTCTCATGCAGCTCTTTGATTATGTTGCTGACTGTCTGTTAGACTTCATGGAGACCAAAAATCTGAAGCATAAGAAGTTACCTCTTGGCTTTACATTTTCTTTCCCATGCAAACAGACCAAATTGGAAGAGGTAAGATGCAAAAAAGAAATATTTTTGGCAGGCCTAGCTCCTTGCAGGGCCCTGAGAAGCTATTGCATCAGAGTGTTACTGTGTGACCTTTGTGTGGGGTCATGTTTACACTGCTCTCTGGAGAAGGCCTGGATGACCATTACCGTTTAACTAAACTTGACTACCATTCAAACACTCATTTCCGATCTCAGTGCGACATGATCTTTAAGCTAATGCCATTCTTTTACTTAATCAGTACTCAATTCTATAGTAACCACATGCCCTCGTATGAAGACCTGTTAGTCTGTAAAACACATAATTTTTGTGGCATGTTTCTTTTTTAATCACTCTTACTCCGTTTCTTTTTTACAGTTGATTTTAAATAGGAAGCTGAGCTGTTTGAGAGACCACGTGGGGAAACGAAAGGCTGGTTGGAATTATTTTGTGGCCTCTTATTCTAGCCTCTCTTTTATTTCTAGGCATCTGTGCTTTGGCTCCCAGTCCTGCAAACACTTTGTGCTTAACGCTGTTAGTCTGTGATAAGCATCATAAAGCCACACATGCTTTAAACAAAGCACAGAGAGAAGCATATGAAGGCTTGGGACTTTATTACTCTACCTTTGTAGTTATGTTTGTACTTACAGGCACCTCAAAGTGAGGTGTTCTGCTGTGACTTGTTTTGGCCCACATTTTAACGTGTGGAGAGACATTGTAGGCTTCTCCATGAACTTTGGTCTTGGCTGTCTTTGCGGCAGGTTTGTATGCTAAAGTTGGAGCTTTTGGGTCACTGGACTGTTACTTTGCAGGGAGTTCTTCTTGCCTGGACGAAACACTTCAAGGTCCGAGGAGTTCAGGACACTGATGTGGTCAGCTCTCTGCGCAAGGCCTTCCAGAAGCATAAGGCAAGTTTTGTACCTGCAGGAGGTGAACCTGAGTTGCCCCAGATTGTCCTCTTGGGGAATCAGCTCTGGGTATGTGGGTTGTTTGGGAGTTGCCAGACATCCCTTAAGGACAGCCATTAATAAATGTCCAAGGTGGCTGTATATCTAGAAGATCTGTCTCTTTCTTGGAGCTGAAGTCATGGAAGGTGACATGCAGCTGCAACTCAGGCTGCCCCAGGCCAGTCTAACAGTGATGCCAACTGCATACTGGTGAACCAGTCTGGCCCTGACAGTGAACCAGTATGGCCCCACTGTCTGTCTAAGTGAAAGGGAGTCTGTTGTGAACCTACTTGGTAAGATGCGGATACATGCTGTGTTTTGTAACCTGCCTTGTGGGATGAAGGTCGGGAGGGAGAAGCTCTCATCTCAGATTGGCACACCTAACTCTACCAGTGCTTGCCTGTGGGATGGAGAGGCTGAGGGAGCTGGGGTCGTTCAGCCTGGAGAAAAGGAGGCTGAGGGGGAGATCTTATTACTCTCTACAACTCCGTGAAAGGCGGGTGTAGAGGGACAGGGGTCGGTCTCTTCTCCCAAGTCACAGGTGATGGGACAAGAGGAAATGGCCTCAAGTTGCACCAGGGGAGGTTCAGGTTGGATAGTAGGAAAAATATTTACACTGAAAGGGTTCTGAAGCCTTGGACTGGGCTGCCCAGGGAAGTGGATGAGGCACCATCCCTGGAGGTATTTAAAAGATGGGTTGACATAGTGCTCAGAGACATGGTTTAGTGATGGTTTTTTATCAGAGTTAGGTTGATGTTTGGACTAGATGATCTTAAAGGTCCCTTCCAACCTAGACAGTTCTGTGTTTCTAATGGAGTGATTGTAATTTTCAAGTTCAGCAGTAAGACACAATTAAATCTGCCCTTGAACTAATGTATACCTTTGAATAACATTATGTTTTAATACTTTGGAAAGCCTTGCTTTTCATGTTTGGTGCTATTGGTAACACCATCTTAAGAAATACAAAGCATCTTTCTATACCTTGACATCTTTATAGCAAAGTGGAAATTCTTCTGATTTCTCAGATGGTAAAAATCCAGCCTTGAATTTGGTTCACTTTTTTCTCTGCATCAGTCTTGCTGCAGTTAGCAGGAGCAAAGGATCTAAGACTTCTTGAGTGAAGTCGAGCCCCCTGCTAGTGTTGGCATCTGAGTTAGAAGAATCCTTTGATAACTTTGATTTTACTTTATCAAGTTACTTTGGCATGAAAGAAAAACTGCACAGCTGTGATAGAAATGCTTATTTACTTGAGTGTGATACTGGTGCATGGCCTTCTGCTGAATGGCTGTGTTTCTGTATGTATATTTTCTGTCCCATTTGGTGGGATCTGCTCCAGCAGTAGGACATTATTCTATCATGCAGCCCACAAGGACAGATACACGGGTCCTAGCATAGCGCACAATTCAAACCAATAGCATGTTGCTTTTCTGGCAAAGGAGGTTGGATTGGGGAAAAACAAATCCTGCAGGCAAAGATCCTGGCTGGCCAAGCAGTTGAGAATTCAGAGATGTATGTTACTTTACAGGGTTGCGGGGATAGTGTTATAAAAGAAAGTAGTGTGTCTTTCAACTGAAGAGCTTTCCTGAACCAGGCCTTCAACGTACAACCTGGGGTGTATTTCTGCATGCTGTTTAACACACAAGGCTTTCTAAGCTTTATTTTTCTGTTAATCACCCATCTTTATGCTGTTAGGATGTAGACCTTGATGTTTTGGCACTGGTCAATGACACTGTGGGAACCATGATGACTTGCGGATATGATGACCAGCGCTGTGAAATTGGACTCATAATTGGTAATTTTTTCTGGTTACCAAGTTGTTCCCCCCCCCCCCCCCCATTTGTTTATTCCTAACAAATCTGGAGTAGAAGGGAGTGTCCCAGTACAGGAAAGAGCAGGAAGAAAAAGGAAAAAACAATGGGCAGATTTTCAAGCCTGGCTGCCTTCTGTAAAGCAGCTGTTTTTATGCTGATCACATTGCCATCAAATACCACAGTCCCCATTTTGTCTGGGTTCAGTTGTGACCAGCATACTAAACTTTTCTGCTGACTGTATAGAAAATGACTGTCGGTCTGTCCAGGGAAAGCTGAATTCCTCTCATGTCTGGTAGTTAGGATCAGCTATGCTTTCCACGATGTCTCTGCTTCGTGCACCTTGGTGGCTCTTTTAAGATGCATAGAAGTACATTTGAAAAAGAGAAAGTTTTTTTAAACAAGTCAAGCCTTGGATTAATTTCCAGAATTCTTTCACTCACTGTGAAATGATTCTTTAACAAGTGTAGATGGCTTGACATTAGCATCCGGTACCACAGGGTTATGTATTTATATTTTCTTCCCAAGACACTATGTTGACTTGTTTCCAAATGTATGGATGTAAAACAAACCAAAAGCAAACCTGGAACAAACAGGTAATTTATCCTCCCTGTCTCCAATGTGCACAGGGACTGGCACCAACGCATGCTACATGGAGGAGATGAGACACATCGATCTGGTGGAAGGAGATGAAGGGAGGATGTGCATTAACACAGAGTGGGGGGCCTTTGGAGATGATGGTGCTTTGGACGACCTCCGCACGGAGTTTGATCGGGAGCTCGATCTGGGGTCTCTCAATCCTGGAAAACAATTGTAAGTGATTCCCTGGCTGGTTTGCCTCTGCAGTCTGAGTTCTTTGAGTGTGTTTCCAGCATGTGCCTGTTCCCTTTGGGTTAAATGAGCCTGAGTTGACTTGATTCTGGTCCTGTCCTACGCAGACCTTTCCCTTCTGAGAAGAGTGGGTAGCTTTCACACCTCCCTGCCTCACAGGCCAAGGGAATGCTGCTGCAGTTGCGAATATGTTGTTAACAATAGGTGGTTACTCTGGTATGATGCTGTGGAGGAGTAGAGAGAGGAGGAAGGTAAACAAAGGGCATATTTAAAGCCTGGTTCAGCAAAACTGCTTCTACTGGCTGAGCTGCTTGCAAGCCTTTTGAAAATTCTCTTTAATCGCTCGCTTAGTTCCAGGGGCTGTTGCTGGGTCCCAGGAGCTCAGGATGACATCCTATCTACAACCTCACTCACAAACCCCTTTGGTACATGCTTAAATGTGAATCAACCTGCATAAGAACATAACATGCTCATACTTGAATTTTTGTAGCTCTGGCCAGTGGGTGAACACCTGTAATCCTTCCTGTGCCCCATTCCAGGTTTGAGAAGATGATCAGCAGCCTGTATTTGGGGGAACTTGTAAGACTCATTCTGCTAAAAATGACAAAGGAAGGTCTACTCTTCAATGGGAAAGTGTCAACAGCTCTGCTCACTAAGGGCAAGATTGAAATGAAACATGTGTCTGCAATGGAAAAGTAAGAACTTGCGTTATGCTGTTTGAAAGTTGGCTGTTAGTCTTTCACAAGCACAGCAATTATAGTGAGTGTGCAATTATAATATCTGAGTACTGGGAACAGTCCCGAACTGTTCAACTTGATTTTGTTTTTGCCTAGGAGAAAATTTGATCTCTCTGTAAGTAGGAATTGGTGGAAGGTAAAGTTTTAGCGAAGTACCACAGTAGAAAATGCATTGTTAACCATCACAGATGCAGGCTGTTTAGGTAACCTCTTCAGAGACCTGAATACAGAGGTTGATTGTTGCAGTTTTCAGCTTTTGTGATGTGGGAATACTGGGGTTGTGGAGATGTCGTACAGGTTCTGAATCAGCTAATGGATGACTACATGAGAAACTGGCAGATTCTGGTGTTTTGAAGAGGGACCCTGGTCCTCCTTGTTACTCCAGGAATAATTTTCTTTGTTGTATTGAGTGAAGCTGTACAACTATTCCTGTGCTCTCCTTCTGTGGAATAAATATTTTATCCCGTTCTCTTCTTGGCTAGCTAATTGGTATGTCTCACTCACACCAAAAACTGAACCCCAAGAAGCAGCCTCTTAAAAGTCTGGTCTCTCCCGAGTACTTTTGGGAATAGTGTGGGAAAGACATTACTGGTTTATGAGAACCAATTATGGTGCTGCCTGATAGGTTGTGCCCTGGTCTTCTCTCATTTCTTTTTTTGAGCCAACATGCAGATATTGATTTATGTGCTGCCTTAATATCCTTATGATGTGGTCTTTTGTTTTGGGGTAGATATAAGGAAGGTCTGAGCAACACAAAAGAGATCCTTACAGAACTGAGCCTGTTCCCCTCTGAAGAGGACTGCATCGCGGTTCAGCACGTCTGCACCATCGTTTCCTTCCGCTCGGCCAACCTCTGTGCTGCCGCCTTAGCAGCCATACTGACCCGACTGAGAGAGAATAAAAAACTGTTAAGGATGCGAACCACTGTTGGGATCGATGGGGGACTCTATAAAACCCACCCCCAGTAAGTATCTAAAGAGGATTTGGTAATTACTAGCCACATGTTGATGTTGCAAAGAGTCTCTGTCTGCATGTATGTGTGACTTTTCAGAGAACTCCTGGTTTTCCTGCAGGGTTGAGGTGAGATCTGGTGGAGCGTGGAGGGTTCAAAGCTGCCTCAGGAGCTGTAGAACTTGGGTGGGAACAACATGACACATGGGATAGTGGTGCCTTAGGAAGAACAGTTGATTCCTCAAGTGACTCCAAGGCACTTTCAGTTCACTGTGGGTTTTTTCTTTTCTTTCTTTACCTCCCGCTCTTTGAACCTGTGCTTTCCCAAACATTTCTGCCAAACCGGATGAAAGTCTGATTGAAGATGAAGATTCTCACCCTCTGTTTGTGATCGTGACTGTCCACTGTTGCCTGGCTTTTCTTCCTTGTGTTCCTCTCCCTTGGCACTGGCACTTTTCTAGAGGTATCTTCACATTCCTGTAAGTCTACAGGTTCTGCAGAATAGCCAGAAATCAGGTTCATTGTACCCATCTCTTAGACCGTGTTTCTGACCTTGTGCTCCTCTTGACTGCGCTTCAGCACTTGTGCTGTTGGATGTGTGCCTGCATTGGAAGTGTATGTGAAGTAAACCACGCACCAAGTGCCTGTGAGAGTCTAAAGAAACTCTTTGCTCCTGCAGGTATGCCAAACGCCTGCACAAGGTGGTGAGAAGGCTTGTCCCAAACTGTGATGTTCGGTTCCTCCTCTCTGTGAGCGGCAGTGGGAAGGGGGCTGCCATGGTCACAGCGGTGGCCTACAGGCTGGCCGCTCAGCGCAAGCAGATCGATGCTGCTCTCGCACCCTTTCTGCTTTCCCTGGAGACCCTCAGAGAAGTTAAGAACAAAATGAGGACCGAGCTGGAATACGGGCTAAAGCGAGAGACACAAGCCAGTGCCACGGTGAAGATGTTACCCACATATGTCTGTGGGACGCCCGATGGAACAGGTGAAGTCATTTCCTGGTCACCTGGAGGTGGTTCAAGAAAGTTGCTTGTCTGTATTCTGGGGGGGATATGCCAATTTTTCTGGCAAATGCCAGGATGATTTATGTTGTCCAGCTGGGGCTTCCTGTCAGGTTATCTGGCTGGTCCTTCAGCCCCATGCTAGCAGGCTGATGGGATAAATGCCATAGGGAGCAGCGTGCTATCATTGGCACAGATGGAGTTTCTTGGGGATGTGTGGCAGAGTATGCCGTTCTGACTGGCAAACATGCTACAAGAAATGCACCAAAAGGAAATAATTTTCTTCTCTTACAGAGAACGGAAAGTTCCTTGCCCTTGATCTTGGTGGGACAAATTTCAGGGTTCTGCTGGTCAAAATCAGAAGCGGGAGAAGAAAATCAGTGCAAATGTATAACAAAATCTTTGCCATTCCTTTGGAGATCATGCAAGGGACTGGGGAAGAGGTAACCTCTATTGAATGTTTAACTGCTTCAGCCAAGGCCTGTTGCATGGGATTACAGTGAAATTTGTATGCTTTTTCTTTCCTTCCAGCTCTTTGACCATATTGTCCAGTGCATAGCAGACTTCCTGGAGTATATGGGGATTAAAGGTGCTCGACTGCCTCTGGGTTTCACTTTCTCCTTCCCGTGCAGGCAGGCCAGCATTGACAAGGTAAGAACTGCAACACAGAACAGGTCAAATGGCAGCTGTGCATCTGCTTGGTAAATGATATAATTTGGATGAGGGTGACTTGCTGATTTGGAGATCACAAGCAAAAAGCTATTCTTCTAAATCTTTTCTTCCAAGTAGGACTTTACAAGGTTGAAAAGAGATAGATAGATAGATATATGTATGTGTGCCTGCAAATTAGTCTTTGGAGAGAATATTTCACCTATTTTATGGGGATTTTATTACTCTACTGTGCAAATCAGCTGTGTTTCATGAGAAAGGTATCATGATATATGCATATGAGTAGGTAGAACTTTAACCTCTTGCATCTCATAAGAGATGGATGTAACTTGCTTTTATTCTATAAAGATTAAGCCCTTATGATAGTGTAATGACTGTATTTCTAATAACCCAGGAATCTCATATGCTGCCTTAACTCTTCAATGGCAAGAGATAACAGGTGCCTCCTACTTGCTCAGCTAAAGTCCCAGGATGCCTTCTTGATTGTGTTGCACAGCTCTGACAATCTAACTTCCACACTACAATAGTTTCTTTTTGTTGAGTGTCAGTGTCAGAACTGAGCTTTTTGGCAGCTAATGTATCTTCATCTTTCCAAATATGTTGTAAGGAAAAAAAAATAGAATAAAAAAATAAAATTCAGGAAGAAATAATTCTCAGTTATTTTGATGCATATCCAAAGAGGGGGCGGGAGAAGTTGTGCTGCTTAATTCTAGTCAAATATCTAGGAAACTGGGGAAATGAGAGACTAGTATTTTATTGAATGCTTTTATGCCCTGGTGGGTTTCACAATACCTTCTAAGTCTAGAAGCTAGTCTGCTCTGTCTCAATTTTCAGATCACAGTTGAGAGTTTAGCAATAGGACTTGGCTATTTGTGGGGAGACCACTCAATATGCCTTCCAAACCTACAACACAGTGTTTAGGTCTTGAGAAATGATGGGGGGACAAATTCCACAGCAGTGGTGACCACCTGAGTGAGACCCATCTGTATCAGAGTCCCATAGTATGTCGCCTTATGTTTGTTTTTTTTTCTGTTGCTAGAACTTGAGGGATTTTAAGAGCAGCTTTTTCTCCCACTTGCCTTCTTATTTTCTTATTTGAAAGTCCTAAGCCAGTTACCAACCAGAAGTTTAATTACATCATGTAACCTGGAAATGTACTTCTGTCAGGCCAGCTCACTATTCAAAAAGAAATTAATTAGAGTTGCCTGGATTAGTCACATCGTACCAAATGAGCCAAAAATTAACCAGCAGATGTTAATTAATGTTTATTGGGTGTTTAATTATTTACAGCAAAAGTATTTTTTACAGTCTTCCTCCTAGATAATGCGATGGCTACGTGCACAGGGGGTGAGATCAGAAGGTTTTCTGAATGAGAGTGTTAGAAGGCACTGAGTAGGCAGTGTCTTGATAAATAGCTGAGTAAACTTGGAGTCACCTACCATCAGCAGTTGAGTAACAAAGATACATGTGCACACACTCTGCACTAGATGCTCACAGAAACCTGCCCAGGGAAATACATTCTTTAATAAAAAAAGGGGGGGGGGGATGAAGTTGGAGACAAGAAAAGACTGATGCTTGGAATGTACAGTCTTCTGTCTACCTCCACTTATGATTTTCTTCCCCTTCTGTTTCAGGGAACACTTGTGGGATGGACAAAAGGTTTCAAGGCAACAGACTGTGAGGGGGAAGATGTTGTTGATATGCTGAGAGAGGCCATCAGGAGAAGAAACGTAAGCTATTCTTTTCTGCTCTTTTTGGTGTATTTAATGCACCCTCCCTCTTCCTCTGCCTACTGATTGTGACTTGTGTTTTAGGAGTTTGACTTGGACATTGTAGCAGTGGTGAATGACACCGTTGGGACAATGATGACATGTGGCTATGAGGATCCAAACTGTGAGATTGGCCTGATCGCAGGTACGGTGATATTGAAGTGACCACTGCAAGAAGAAAGCATGTCTGCAGGTGCTAGGCTTCACACCCTGTTTTGGAGTTTGTAAAACAACATCTTTTATTTGAGTTTGATATATGGTGTTACCGGTCACCTGGATATATGGTGTTACCAGTCACCAGACCTGTAGCAGATGGGATCCTGAATCTGCTGGACTTTTGATCATATCTCTGATGGTGCCTAATGAGTGTATGCTCGGTAAAAGAATATGAGAACAGCAGATAGAGCATGAATCCTTGTTTTGACAAGTGTATTGATATTTACTGTGTAGCCAGGTCATAGGCCTTGGAACAAGAAAATATATTTTTTTTAAAATCTTAATGAATTCTTTTTGGGCTTTCTAAATGACTCCCCTGTAGGTCCCTCCAAGTTTTCATCCAGAAGTACACCTAAGCATGTAAGATCTAAAGCCCCAGTTGGAAAATAGACTCTTCTAGCTGGCTAACAACTGGCCTTCATATTAGTTAATGTAACTTGTGTTGCAAGTGATGAGGCCCCATTCACCAAATCATTTCAGCCTTGGCAGCTGCTTGACTGGCTGCTAGGCTCCTGGCAGCATTTGCTTTTGGGAGCGTGCTGTCACACAGGATGATTTGTGGTGCATTACAACCAGACTGGCAGTAATGACTGATCAGCACTGGCCAACAACTGCCAAAGCCTTTTCTGACCTATAACAGAGAATCCTCATTCATTTACACTGGGAGTTTTCTGTGCAGGACCTGTTTTCCACAGTCACATTCTGTTGTGATAAATTACAGCACTCTTAGCGTTACTGGATAGCACTTGCTTCTGTAAAATATGGAGAGATCTTTGAAATTTGGGATATAGGGTAGAGAGATTTTAAGATGATCATTGCTGTTATCTTCCAGGTGTTTCAGCTGCTACTTCACTTTTCTGGCCTTCTCATTTCTTTTCTCCTAGGAACAGGCAGCAATGTGTGCTACATGGAGGACATGAAAAACATAGAAATAGTGGAAGGGAATGAAGGAAAAATGTGCATTAATACAGAATGGGGAGGATTTGGTGACAACGGCTGCATTGACAACATCAGAACAAAATATGACAAAGAAGTCGATGAGGGCTCACTAAACCCAGGGAAACAGAGGTAAATATGATGGTCGTGGCGCTAAGAGCCTGATGAAGTCAGTCTTTGAGGCACACTGGATGCTTTTTAAAATATGCTTAATGAATAAATAAGAAAGGTAATTTTAATATAATATTTCATTTGTTGCATGATAAGTAATGTAGATATAGCCAAAAAAAAACCCCCACAGTACTGTTACCACAGTACTATTTTCACCTTAGGGTAGTTACCAGACCGTGCAGCTCTTAGGATTTCACTGCAAAGTGTGGGCCTTGCTGCGTTCATCCTCTTGGAGTGTTTTTCCAAAGGTAAAATATAACTCATGCAAGAGGATAAACTGAACTTGACCGTTCTTTGGTAAAGGCAGCATTGATTACATATGACTCACTGGTGAGTGCGTGGGGGGAACAGGGAAATGTTTCACTTCAGTGTAGACTCTGGCTTTAACACTGTGTTCTGTTTAATATTGCAAGGTTGGTGGTTTTTTTTCTAGTTCTGTTACCTTTTACCACAGGTAAATATGTTGTAATTTATGTTTGCGCTTGTAGTCACTGCAACAGATTTTTGATGGTTGAAAGCTGGAGTTGGATGGCTATTGATCTGCAGGCTTTTACTGCTCTTGTAAGAGTTGAGAGGGTGTGTCCATCCCACTATGTTAAACAGAGCTAATATGCCATCTCTTTAAAAGCACTTTTTTTTTTTCTTTTTATAAATAACAGGTATGAAAAAATGACCAGTGGAATGTACCTAGGTGAAATAGTCAGGCAAATTTTGATCGACTTAACCAAACAAGGACTGCTGTTCCGAGGACAGATTTCGGAATCACTCAGGAAAAGAGGCATATTTGAAACAAAATTCCTGTCTCAAATTGAAAGGTAAAGTTGTTAGATTTATGCGGTGTAAATCCTTAAGGTCTTGTAGGACCTCCAGAAAATAATCTCCTGGAAGTGTGTGGAGCCCTTTCCTTCAGGAAGTCAATTATATTTTTCTTCTTTGCAAACACACTCCCCTACCCCCAGAATAAAGGCCAAAAAGGAAGAACTGGAGGAGTTCCAGAATTATTGTGTAATTATATGAATTATCATTTGCTGTCCACACAGCTGCGTTATCTTGGATGCCTTAATCACCAAGCGTGATTGTACTTGGAGTGTTTCTTGTAGCACTTGAAATAGTACTTATTTGAAAAACAAAAAGTCAGTGATACATGAATACTCCATGAATATTGCTTACCTGCATATCTGTGCATGATTGCAACTGGCTTCCAGGCTATTTGGAACCCTTTCTGCTGTTGAAAGCCTTGGAAGGTAGTGTCTCAGCCTTGAGATCAACAATAACACAGTCAGGTGGCTGATCTGGTTCAGCTCCCTCATGACTTTGGGAATTAGGTGATTAACTGCTGTTTGTGCCTTCTGGAAATGCAATCTAATGTAGCGAAGGACATGCCAGGAGCAAGTTTTCAATCTGAATTCAGGCTGGAGTCTGCTTTAAAACAATTGGAGCGTGTTACAGTTGGAGCAGCGGGTCCCCTTTCCTTTGAATCATGGCAGAGTCTCAGCTGTAATATTTTCATTTGCGTACTTAACGAGGCTTCCCCTAATGCTTTGCTGCTGCGTGTGTTTCCCTCTGCACAGCGACCGGCTCGCTCTCCTCCAAGTCCGGCGGATTCTACAGCAGCTCGGCCTGGACAGCACGTGTGAGGACAGCATCATTGTGAAAGAGGTGTGTGGAGCTGTTTCAAAAAGAGCCGCGCAGCTCTGCGGGGCAGGACTGGCGGCTATCGTAGAGAAGAAGAGAGAAGACCGAGGTGTGGACCACTTGCAAATCACCGTTGGAGTCGATGGGACTTTGTACAAGCTCCATCCACAGTGAGTACCTGGGTACCACTTCCCTTTGCTGTTTGCTCATTTCCACTGTGAAAACATATCGAGCTGTACCAGCTTTCTGCTGAGATGATAAAAAATGAGAGAGAGGATAAAGATCTAACATGTTTCTCTACATCCTATCACTTCCCTTGCTTAGCCAAAGGATCAAAAATTACAAAGTCAAGTCCAGTTACCACTGGGAGGCTTTTTTGGAGGATGTTGAGGATCCTTTTGAGGATGTTGAGTGAACTGACTCTTCTAATATTTATTTTCCAATGTTTGGGGGGATTTCTGAAATATCTGGGTGTCCCAGAAGGAAAGCTGTGTTGAGTTTTTGGAGTTGGGTCAGTATTTTGTGAGCAAGGCCTAGAATGATGCGTTAGCTTTTGAGTTGGGAGCCTCTTCCATGATCTCTAAAGGCAAGGAGGGGGGGTGTCTGGCATCATGCTGAAGAGAATAAAAATGGAAAAATAGAAATTGAAATCTGATTGTGTACAGAAACTTGTCTCTTTCATGAATAGGAGGAAAAAACAAACAGGAAGGGATGCTGTGGACAGCCAGTGGAAGATGTTCGTTGAGGTTATTGTTCCTGGCTTATAGACAAATACAAAGATCTCAGACCAGAAAGTAGCTGCTAAAATCTGCTCTTCTCTCCCTTTCTTTACAGTTTTTCTAGGGTCCTGCGGGAAACTGTGAAGGAACTGGCACCTCAGTGTGATGTGACTTTCATGCTTTCTGAAGACGGAAGTGGAAAGGGAGCTGCTCTCATTACTGCAGTAGCAAAAAGATTGCATAATGTTGGACAGAAGTAAAAATGAGGGGTCAAGTCATTTCAGCACTGCCAGGCGTGTGCAGTAGAGATTTACTGAGCGGTGATTCAAGATAGCTTTGCCAGACACCAGTACACAGGTACCTGTTTTCAGGGAGCAGCTGTATTTTGACCAGCTGGGATTGTGGATTTTTGTCCTTTGATAACTTTGATGAGGTGTTTCTGCTCCCCACTGGCATTATGTCTCGGCATACCGCAATCTACTCAGTTCTGTACTCCCTGCAATGCACCTGGAATGCACATGGGAGAGTGAAAACAAAACAAACAGACAAAACAACAAAAAAAGTCTTCTTACAACGGCTTAATTAAGCTACTGCACCACAGCTGAGTTTATCACCCGTTTTTTAGGATTTGTGTGTGTTTTAATTTTGGCTTGGCATGGCTCAAGGAATATTGAGATCCTGATGTTGCATCTATCTAGTGGATATATTTGTTCAAAGCTTCACAGGTTTTACAATAAATTTGCAGGTAAAATAAATTAATGGACTTTGGTCAGTAATGCTCCTTCCTCTGATATGTTGGTTGCAGTGTGTTGTAAAGTGGTATTTCCGTGAGTACAGGAGGTGTGTTTAATAGATGAATGTAAAGGAAAAAAATATGATTCCACAAAATATCAGTTTGTGTCAAAATACATTTCGTGCATCTGAGTGCACATGAACGTAAACTAACGCTGGATGGATTCTGACTGTGACTGATTCTTTTGATACTGGGGAAAAGACAGAATGTAGAAGCAGCTACAGGATCTGCTATGTCTATATCAGGGCTACATAGAGGGCATCGAATCTGTTTACCTTCGAGCTGCTCAAATGGCTATGTAGAGAGGAAGAAAATAATCACCTGAATTTCTGAAATTCTTTTCTTTGTTTTCCCTTGGTTATCTCCTTGCCTGTTCATGAGAAGACAGTTTCCATTTTGTGGAAAGGAGTTTATCCTTGTTTTTAATTTTCTGTTGCCCGCTGCTCTGTCTGTCTGTAGTCTGTTGTAAATAAATCTGTGGTGCTGTGAGCCTTTGCTTCTCCGGCCAGTGCCTCGTCTGAGTTGTGGGAAGCACGTGCAGGCAAGTGGGACCTTTCTTTAAACCTATCTCTGGCAGTACTCAGCAGCACTGTGGTTTTTATGAAGGTGGCATGTGGACAGAGCACATGCCCTTGTGTGACCAAATGTTCCTCACCTGATTTACCCATCCCAGAATGAAGCGAAACAATAGCATGGTAAAGAGAAGCAGCAAATCTGTAGCCTGCTCTTCGCTGTTCTCAAGTATTCCTGTATCTCCTTTAATCCTCTCTTCTTGGGTATTTGCTTCCTTTCAGGCTGGCAGCAGAAAGTGGGGCCAAGAAATGTGCTTTAAGCCTAGTTAGGTCAAAAGTAACTATCGTGCAGGGGATAAGCAGTTGTGTTTATGTAATAATCTGTAACAAGGCCGATGGGTTTAAATTTAGCAATGGCAAATTCAAAACTCGAAGCTACAGGCCTTTCTTGTTTTGTAGTTTTTAGAAGAAACGTGTCAGCAGCTCTGTCTGTGTCGGAGTCACTGGATGGGTGAAAAATAGTACTTGGAAATAATTTTCACTTCTGAAGGAATTCCACGTGGTGCTGAGCTTGCTACGCTCAGCAGTTGGGAAGAGACAAGTTGTGAAGTCCTACTATGTTAAATGTTTTCCCCCTTTTGTCAAGAGACTTAATGTTTTACTTTTTCCTTATATTTCAGAATCCACAGAGCTACAGAAACCAAAGCTTGCAGTGTTGTGGGGGCAGAGTTATTTGGAACGGATGTTTTTTCCTGGTGATAAACAGGCTGAATTTGGAGGGGCTGGGCATAGAAGAAAAAAAACATCAGGTCTTGGGGGTGTGTGGGGTGTAGAACAGCTCTTCTGCGTTGTCTGTTTCTCACCTCAGCACTCTGAAATCTGGTACTATATGTGTAGTTTGAGGTCCTTTTGGGGGAGTGGATTGTGATAAATCTGCAAAAGTGTGTCTGTGGATGGAGTGTGTCCCTGTGTATCTGGAATGAGGTGACGTGGACTTGCCCCAGGATGGCCACGTGAGTATGGTGCCAGGATATCTTTTGCACTTTTATTCTCAAGTCTGTTCTGTGTAACTGGAATGCAAATCAGTAACAAACCAAGGTAAACCCCTTGCACAGATCTTTGCTTTAAATTTAGAGAGAAATCCTATATTGCTTTGCTTTTTCTTTTTAGTCTTTTTTGGAAATTAAATATTCGCACAGAGTCAGTTTACACCTCAGCTGCGGTTATTCCTTTTTTGCAGTAGACTAGTCCCACATAGTAATTTTTTTTTTTTTTTTTGGCATTTGCAGTTTTTTTCCACTGGGTCTGTGGGTGTCGTGGAATCCGATCACATGAACCTGAAACTGCTCACAAAGTGCTCGGTGACCTACAGCTCTTGTCAAGGTCCCCAGGGCCCAGGACACGCATGCCCTTGCCTTTTCTGCAGGCTGCTGGCTTACTCTGAAAGCCAGGCAGCTCCCACGCAGCTTTTGATACACATCTGCTGGGCAGAGAGATGGCATCCAAGCTGGGAAAGCTGCTGCTTTCTGAAAGGGAATGAGCAAAGATTCCCTGGAGCAGGGAGGGAAGGAGGATCCTTCCTTCCTGGAGGAGGGAAGGATTGGCTACTGTAGGATTTTATCAGGGGGTGCAAACTTCATGTGTAGTTTCCCAGGGGTCCCATAAACACACTGGTGCTTCAGCTGACTCTAAACCAGAACGTTCTCCATCTGGTTAATGATGCAGCAGCATCTTCCTGATATGTCGAGATGTGGAAATTCAAGGATTGTTGCAAACTTGCAGTCTCCCTTGTATAGATTTTTAAGCTGCTGCACCAAAGCCCCTCTCTGCACATCCTAGGTGGTGATTCAGTTTAAAGCCCCAGTTTGAAATAAAAGTAGGGGCCTTCCCATTAAATATAACACGGCATACCATACGCTGAAAAAGATGTACTACAATTCATCACATGAAGTTGTTAGTCACTTCAAAATAAAACGGGATTCTTCCAGCTTCACATCTTAGATGTGCTTTTCTACTGCTTTTTGGGTAGCTGTGTGATGCTTCCTTTCTGTGCGTTTTGTGGGTCTTCCCTCCAGTCGATACGTTTAGTACTTCTTGAATTTACTGGTTTTGTTTTGATGCTCCTTGAGGACAGGCACATCCTTTTTCAGACCTAGGTCACACATTTGATTTGGGGAGCTTGAGAGATCTTTAGATCCCAGGTGTGATAGAAGTATTACTGGGTGGAGGTATTAAGGCTTGTGCTTTTTAGGAACTCTCAGTAGATGGTTGCAGTTACCCTTTCATCTGTGGGGAAAAGACGATCTCAAATATGTTGGTTTGCCTGCTCGAGAGACATTTTGGTGGCGATAGGTTTGGACACCACTGCTGCTTGACCTGTAATCCAGACAAAACGCAGTAGCAGCTCAGTGGTGACATATTCCCTTTGTCACTCTGACAAAGTTCAAAAGTAAATATAGGATCATGTGTAAATCCTTCAGAAACCCTGATTAGCATAATCTTCCTTCTTGGGAAGTCAATATTATATGGGATTAGCAGATTAGCGTAAAAGAGTTTGAGGCTGAAATGCAGGTAATACCTAGATGACAGTATTGTTGTGATTTTGGTGAAATGAGCTGGCTTTCGTTTGGGGGTGTGGGATACGAGGTCACCAGAGCAGTGGGTGAAGAAGGAGGGAGGGAATAGGGGGAGACTCAGTGAATGGTGTCCACCTATATGTAAACTTAAAATTTCCCTAGAAGGCATCTCCACTGCCTCAGACTGTCATTGAGGGCTTATCCAGCACATTTTTCACACTTGTCAAGTGATATTCTTTTTTTAAAAATGATAATAATAAGACAGACCTATTCCTGTACATGAGTATGGATGGCCTGTTGGGGTGAGAGTGTGAAGGGAAATCGGCTGTTTGCTTTGTCCCAGCACTTTATCCACTCTGTAAAGCTGATGTAAAGCAAGATGTAAAACCACCAAAAGTTTAATTAATGTTTTCCCCTCTCTTGTTGATACTATCGTATTGCAGGTGCACACTGAAGGTGCTTTAAACGTGATGGGTCATGTCTATCTGAGAGGGAAGTGCCAAAACAGTTTTGATCTTGTTGCATGCTTTTTAACGTTCTCCAGATGCTGGCTCCTTCCTTACTGAGCTTTATGCTTCTTCTGCACTCTGTGTCCAAGGGCCTTGTGTGGCCCAGGCAGCTCTAGGGATAGTAAAAGCTGCTGCACACTGTAAAGAGAACAGATTGGGTAAGAAACCTGGTAAACACAGATTCCTCCAGAAAACCCTTGCCGCTGGCACAGGGAATTGGCTACAGGAAAACGGACAAAGGGCTCCAGGCTGGAGGTCTCCTGTGCATGATTTGAAGACCCAAGTGCTGGGGAACCTCTGCAAGGAGGAGCTTGCTGGAAGGAGTGAAAGAAGGTCAATTAACCCTTCATCTTTCCTGACTGGTTTAAAAAAACAACCTAAAACAAAACCAAAAAACCCCCAAACCCAAAATTCTTATCTAGAAAAGCATAAGTTAAAACCAAACAAAAACCAAACCAAAGCTATATTAAAAAAAAAAAAAAGATGGAAAAGAGGCAGGAGACTAAGACTCTTTCACTGCCACTATATTTTCTTTTCTCCTTTGGTTGGGAAGGATAAAGGCTGTTTGGAGATGAGGGCAGAGATGTATGAAGAGTATGGCACAGCAACAGTCGAAGCTTCCCCAAAAATTTGTTTTTGCATATCAGAAAACCTTTAAGTCAGAATAGTGGGGGAAAGGGATGACAGCAATGCAAGGTGTGATATATTAAAAGCAGTGAATTTTAAGGACTATTCAGGGGTGTAACTGGTTCGTTTTTTTAGTGTTCTGTAGGAGGCAATGGTGCTGCTACCTTACTGCCAGGTAGCAACTACTGACTTGGGGGTGAATGTAGCTCCCAGCCCCAGCTCAGGCATTTCTGGAATACCAGGGTTTGGTTCTCAAAACCCCTTGTATTGTTGATTCAGTTTACTTTTCTGGAGGGTTTATTTTGTTGTTCTTGATGTTTGTCTTGCCAAAGGTTTCTGTGCACCTGGGAAGTCCCCGCTCCTATAGGGCTTGCTTGGCCACTGCCAAACTGTACGGTGATGCCGGGCCATCTGTTTAGCTGTGGGACTGGGACTGCTGCCTGCGAGGCCACGGTAGAGGATTGTCCTCGTCGCTGCAGACTGCGTCCCCTTCCTGGGAGTGGGAAAAAAAAGGCTGTTTGCTGCTACCACGGAGAGTTGGAGAGGAGGAGACATGGAGGGAGCGAGACCCCCGAGGTCAGCAGAGGCACTCCCTCAGCGGGGGATAAAAGGCACCTTATAGGGGGGGCTGAGGTCGTGAGACTGCAGGAAGGCAGAGATAAAGCACATTTGGGATGCTGGGAGCAGTTACGGGAACGTAAGCAGTTAATGGAGCAGATTAGCTGGTGATGGACAACTTGGTCCCAGAGGGGAGCTCCCTGCAGGAGGAGAAAATGGATAGCACGGAGGGAAAAGGTCTGTGAGGGTCTGAGCAGGTAAACAGGGAAGATGCTTTCCCAGGAGGCACGTCCTGAATACCTCAAAGCGGAAAGTTACGGACGCTGATTTGGGAGCTGCAGCTGATTCTGGAAACAAATGGGATAAATACTGGCATGAGGGGGGAAAAAAAAAAAAAGTTTAAATGCCTGAAGGGCACATCTGCTGCGGCCAGCGATTCTGCAGGAAATGCACTGAAACCAGAGCGAGACGAGGAAGCTGGACGTGAACACGGCTCCCAGTGACGCCAAACGAAAGCCACGGGCCCGAGAAGCACCGGGGACAGCCTGCCGAGAGCGCGGCTTTCTCTCCTTGGCTCTCCAACGGGGCTGCTGTGCCCATCACCAGCCCGGGTCCGGCCGCGCTGAATGAACCGTCGAGGTGTTTTGTGTCCTGAACTGGGAACTCCTGCTCTAGAGACTCTTCTGTTGCTTTCAAGTGTGTGTTTTCAGAGCAAGGGAGCAGCGGCGTAGGTCTAAAGCCCAGGCTGTTAGTCTGAAAGCTGAATAATTGCACGGTCATTAAATTTTGCACAAAAAGGAATTGACTCTAAAAACAGCTGATATGTTATCATGATTAGAGCAATAGCAATGCCTTCTTTCATCACAATGAAGTTACATTGTTAGAGAGCATAATTGACATTTTTTATTGAAAGATTAAGAAGAATTTGTTTACAGCTTGCAAACAAAGGGGGTTTAATTCAACAAAGTGCAGCAGGAATAAGCAGTAAGTGGCATTTTCATCTGCTGGCTGGCTAGCGCGTTAGCTGCAGAATGCTGTGGATAGAGAAGTATGAAGGAATTTGCAGCTCCATATCTGCCCAGTAAAGCGTGCGTCACGCTGGCAAATGCCAGAAAGCTGACAGGGAGAAACCTTGAGTGCAAAGAAACAAAAGGCTATAGTTAATATTAGCACCTTTTGGGAAGACGCTTCTGTTTCTGGAGATCAGCTTCATGCCGCCTGCTGTGCAAAGGTCAAGGTATGGCATTTCTGAGGATGCTTTTGCCACGGAGTCCTCGGGATAACACCTGTCAACTCAACTGGGTGCTAAAGTAGGTATCTGGATTATTTTTGTTTCTCTGGGTTTATTGCTTCATGGTCTAATAGACTCAGGAGCTAAGTGGTACTGGCATTTCAAAGTGGCATGTTGTGATTGGAAGGGGGTGCTGTGTAAGTGTTTGGAAAGCAGATCCAAATGAAGCACCATCATCACCCGACTGCAGAGGGGCTCTTTTGCTCTTGAAATATATTTGGGATCCTGTTTGTGCTGGTGGTTGTGTCTTACTGTCCAGGCTGCTCTCCAGATAAAGCCAAGGGTATGTGAAAAATTCAGGTTTGGTTTTGGTTTTATTTTTTTTTTAAGCAAACTCCTCTTTTGCAGTTGGAAATCGTTTGGATTTATTGTCCCAGCTCTGCTCAAAGTTTGAGGAGTCCAGGTCGAACCCTGCCATTCTGAATAGGCAGAGCTGCAGGGAGAGGCAAAGAGCCACACAGGATACCCGGGGTGCTGACAGAGATCTGCAAGGAGGGTGCTTGTCCCACCACCCCGGCCAGCTTCTGATAAACCACGTGCAATGCCAGCGCCGTGCAGGGGGAAGGAAGGGGTTGACCAGGCTGATAGTGAAAAACATGAAACCTCCTCACCTGCACTTCACCCCCATCCCTGCAAAGCTGGAGACCCCAATCAGTGGCAGCTTGGTATCAAGGGCAGGCAGTAAAACAGCTGAGGGTATTTTCTGGGTATCACATGTTGACTGGTAGCCATAGACTGTTGTTGCCGTTTTCTGTCTACAATGTGTTTACAAGATAAAATTTGAGATTAAAATGCTTGCATCGGTGTCAAATGTCAGAGCAGAAATACCTGTAACCCTGCTGGGAGACAGAGATGCTCTGAGCGAGACCATGGGTCTGTTGATGCTGGGTCAAGTCCCAGGTGGGACTGGTGAACTCATGGCAGCTGTCAAAGGAGCTACCAGGGAACGAGTTGTAGTGGCCTAAGATATCAGGGCTTTTGTGAGGATGCTTTTGCTTTGCCAAAAATAATATCTGCCTGAAGGAAGGGCGAGACAAGTAGGATGGGGTTATGTGTTGCTGCAGTGAGTACTGGGGACCGCTGCTGAAATGTGGGGCCAGAGCTGTCAACCAGGAAGCCCACAGAGCTGGGTCACCATTTTAAAGCACTGAGATGATGACAAGGAAAACTTCTTGGGTCAGATTTAAAAAGAAAGTGATTCTCCATCACCCATCTCTTGTAGCTGTGCTGTGGAGGCAGACTCTCAGCTTTATTAACAGGAGTGGGTCAGAGGGATGGAGAAACCTATTTCATTAAAATGAGAACTTTCTTTCCGACACACGTGAATTTTTGAAACTTATTTATTCCCCCTCTACTTTTTTGATGCTTGAAAATCTAAATATGGTAATAGGAGTCCAGAATCTCTTATAGGTTTTTATTCGACCTGGTGAGGCAAGTTGACTGTGTCCATCTGCCTGACGTCCACATAGTCTACTCTCAGCCTCCTCCTCAGCAGGATGGATGAGAAAATAGGAGGAAGAAGCTCATGGGTGAACATAAAGATGGGAGATAGCTCACTGATCACCATCATGGGCAAAACCAACTCTGCTTCGGGAAAATAAATCAAAATTGATTTGGATGGTCAGAAAAAAAGCCAAAATTAAACCAACACCTTCCCCAGTTTAGAAGGGTTATCAGTGTGCACCAGTATCCACCAGCATGGATACCTTCTCCACCACTGTCTCCCCACAGGCTGCAGGGGAGCCCAGCTCAGGGCAGCTCCCACCTCTTCTCACAGAGAACCCTCAGTCCCAGTGCCACCCCTGGGCACGGGCACCCAGAAAGTCCTGAGAGAACTTGAGGGAGTAAATGTTGGGGTGGGGAGAGAGGAGGACCACCAACAGGCCACACAGATGCCCAGTGCTCAAAATCTGCAGTTGCTCCTGGATGATGCTCAGCTGCAGGTTCAGTGTCTGTGACTGTCTTCCTGTACTGATTATTTAATGCAAATATGTTGCATTTTCAGGGCTTGCTGGGTTCTTCTAATTAGGATAACGAACTGTTAGCAGGACTCAGGTGTTTTATTTGCTTGCTAAGCCCTCCTTCCCTGTGTGCAGCAGGAATCCCATGGCACCACTGTGTCTTGGAGCCATGTGAGGGCCAGTGCTTTGCCAACACGTTCCCCATTTCCACTGTTATTCTGGGTCACGCTTGTGGTCCATACCCCATA
Organism: Gallinago jamesoni; assembly: GCA_025769975.1. Classification (NCBI taxonomy): domain Eukaryota; kingdom Metazoa; phylum Chordata; class Aves; order Charadriiformes; family Scolopacidae; genus Gallinago; species Gallinago jamesoni. Next base: position 4,611,166 of record JAOQGH010000002.1, on the reverse strand, counting down.
TGCCCCCAGTTTTGCCCCTCTTGGGGTGATGCTACCTGTGGGTCTGCAGCTGCAGCATCCTGGCTGCTGGATGGGTTTTTAAGAGAGCATCTCTCTGGGGGGTGTGTGTGGTTTTCTAAGGCATCCTGTGGTTGAGGAGGATGGGGGAGAGATGTGAAAACCTACAGTTCTGCCTCCTTTCTTGTTGACAGCCCGCTGTGATGAGAATGTGAGGTGGCAAGAGGTTGCTCCTGCTATGGCCACGCGGAAGGAGCCGAATGCCCTTGAAGTGCCCGGCCACTGCTGCTCCCCGTTGTGCAAAGTAAGTATGTGCTTTGCCACCTCTTCTGGGCTAAAAAGTGGGGGACATTAACTTAATGTTGGGGAGAGCCCCCTACCCTGAGGATATTAACCTGGCCTGGGAGAAGAGCCTCTTATGCTGGGTCTTGCTGGAGAAGGACCAGCCTGAAGTCTCCGCAATCGATGCCTACACCCCCATGGTGCATGATTTTTGCTGGCATCAAATGCTGGATCAAAGAGAGAGGTGTGTGCTTAGTGGAAACCAGCCTCTTCGCCTGGATGGAGGGGTATTGCCTTGTTTTGAACTGGTTATTAGTGGACAGCTGAAAGAGAGGGGCAGGTCCCCTCCTCTATGCTTGGAAGTAACAAGCTCTTCATTACTGTTTTACTGCTTGTATGGAAAAGGTGTGCTGTAATTAAAAGGCACCAGTTTGGACCGTGCCATTCAAACCTTCTTGGGACAGTGCACACCAGTGCACAGAAACCAGCTGTTTCCCAGAGGTTAACTGCTTTTTGCAAGGATGAAGGGTTTGCTTGGCTTTTGTAAGTCTTCCCACACAGTGGGTGTCTTTAAGCTCAACTTTGACAAACAAACTTTATGAGCTGTGAGGAGCTGCAGATTTAGGAAAGCTGTCTCTATATAGTGCAATAAATTAGGTTACATTTTCCTGCATTTAAGTAATTGTAACTGCCTCATTACTTAAGTGAATTGCTGGCTATGCAGGCATCTTTAGCTTGTATTGAACTGCCTCTTCTCAAGATAAAAGATATAAATCAAACAACTGCAAATACTTTAAACTTCTTCCTTGATTTCTGAAATTTAAAACCAGTTTGCACTCTATGTTTTATCCTTTTTTTTCCAGTGTCCTTTCTTTTAACGTTTTTTTGCTAGCATTGGAGATTACTAAATCAGAGTATCAGAACTTTGCATTTGTGCTTATTTCAGTTTGCTGGAGTCATAGAATCATAGAGTTATAGAATCATAGAATTGTGTAGGTTGGAAGGGACCTTTAAGATCATCTAGTCCAACCATTAACCTAACTCTGATAAAAAACCATCACTAAACTAATGTTTTATGAAATGAAACAAAATGCTTCACCTCAGGGTGAGGAAAGGAAAGGCAACTCATTGACATTGGGTTCGTCAGCATAAAACCACCACCCTTCTATTGCCTTATAAACTGGGTTTGTTGATATGCTTCTGTGTGCATATAAATATGTCTGTTTGTGTGCATGGTCTGCTTTATATGTATATGTTCTGCAATAATGATTTACCACCAATGCACTAGGAAAAAGTGGTTGCTTGTTGCAGCAGTTCTCACCTCAATGGAAAAAATGTTCAGCTAATGCAGGGCCCCAAGTTCAGTCAGAAAACTGGGGTGGTTATTGCTTTCCTTTGCAGAGATGTGATGTGAGTTGTAATTCTGGCACCGGCGAGAGAGATGCTGCTGTGGTGAATGCCCAGGACAGGAAGGGAAAGAAGAAAGAGATGACTTTGGACGGATTACACTTGTATTTAATTTTTAGTATGTAAGGGAAGAGCAAAGCGGACTTGCATGCAAAGTGCCCAGGCATGTGAGCAGGCTGGGTCTTTGCTGGAAAACCACAGTGGGTTGGAAAACCTCTTGGCTGAATTCATTTTAACTTGCATTAATACAAGACATAGTGTCTTGCATAAACACGAATGCATTGTGTTCTGTGCTGGCTGCTTGCTGCCAACCTGAGGTTGCTTTAACCACGTGCTTCCTTGGCTGGGATCGATGGGTAATGGCAGGATGGCTGCTGGCAATGTGGGTGGGCAGGAGCTTGTGCCTGAATTCCTTGGAGCTGTCACGGAATGAGAGATGTTGTTATGGCTGGGGACTGCCTTCGGGATCCTGCAAACCTCATAAAGCTCAACCAAGCCAAGTGCAGGGTCCTGCACTTGGGACGTGGCAATCCCAGGCACAAACATGGGTTGGGTGGAGAATGGCTGGAGAGCAGCCCTGAGGAGAAGGACTTGAGGGTACTTGTGGATGAGAAGCTTAACATGAGCCAGCAGTGTGCGCTGGCAGCCCAGAAAGACAACCACATGCTGGGCTGCATCAAAAGAAGTGTGGCCAGCAGGTCACAGGAGGTGATTCTACTCCTCTGCTCTGCTCTGGTGAGACCCCACCTGGAGCACTGTGTCCAGCTCTGGACTCCTCAGCACAGGAAGGACCTGGACCTGTTGGAATGGGTTCAGTAGAGGGCCACAAAGATGATCAGAGGGATGGAGCACCTCAGCTCAGGCTGAGAGAGCTGGGGTTGTTCAGCCTGGAGAAGAGAAGCCTCCGGGGAGACATTATAGCAGCCTTCCAGTATCTGAATGGGCTACAGGAGAGCTGGGGGGGGACTGTTTGTCAGGGAGTAGAGCGATAGGAAAAGGGGTAATGGTTTTAAACTATTTGGACTAGAAACTAGAAAGAAATCCTTTCCTGTGAGGGTGGTGAGACACTGGCCCAGGTTGCCCAGAGAAGCTGTGGCTGCCCCATCCCTGGAGGGGTTCAAGGCC
>JAOQGH010000002.1:4551354-4608255 GCA_025769975.1 Gallinago jamesoni | reverse complement strand
TGGGGCTTGGAGCAACCTGCTCTGGTGGGAGGTGTCCCTGCCCAGGGCAGGGGGTTGGAACTGGATGATCTTTAAGGAATCTTCGAACTCAAACCATTCTGTGACTCTTCTCTGGGGGGAGGGATGATGCCTGTGATCATCCACAAAGCATTTTATCACAGCAGTGACTTCACTTTCTCAGCTGCAGAATGGGAGCTTTTGGGGGAAAATACTTCCCTGGTTTATCCATCAGCCCCACAGCAGAAGGGGCTGTCTCTTGCAGTTAGTCCCCGTGCTGCGTTTGGGGATGCCTGCAGCACAAGGGAGCCCGTGCTGTGAGAAAGGTGTCCCTGTGCCATAGCTGCTGCATGTTGGAGCTGCCGGGTACACTGCTGTGGGGAAGGAGTCTGTTATGGGATAGTATCAAGTTGCTTGTAAACATTATAAAATAGCAGAGAACAGGGTCCTTTCTGTACAGTAGGGAACTTGTACCACTTCACCTCCAGCCAGCAAGGGAGGCCTGGATGCAAACGATGCTGCTCGTCCTCCCTGGAGGTCAGGACCCTTCAGCTGTGCTGTCTTTAGTGCCCACTGATGTGTGTTGGGTTTATTCTTTTTCCTCTCTTGAAACAATGCATGAGAAACTACTAAAGAATGTAGAATTTTTAGCAGCTTCCATAGAGCTGCCACACAGGAGCTGGAGGTTAGGTTTTGTGGTATGACCCCCGGGTGCTGCTCCCTCTTTTCCCCACGTATGTGAGGGTTTGGGTAGTGAAGTCCTTTGCAGTGTAGCTCGTGCAGCCCATAGCTTTTTGAAGTATCAATTAACTGAAGACAGAACAATTGGGTTTGTGCCCAGTTTAATGAAGCTTGCCATCTCTACGAGGTTTAAAAAGAAATCATCGGCCAAGCCTCCCAAATAGTGGGGCTTTATTGTAAGCCGTGGATTTTGGGCTTGTGTTTGTGCTCTCTCTTTTGCATCCCTTGGTTTTGTGGGGGTTTTGTTCTCTGAATCCATCTGATGCTGAAGAACAGCAACTACTTGAAAGAAATAAAAGCAAACACAGCTGCCTGATGCTCAGACACAGGGAGTTGAGATGCGGAGCATCTCCGTCTGCCCCAGGACTCTCTGTTCCCGTGTGAACCAGTGGACAGTGCTCCTCCTCTGCTGGGTTTGCTTCCTTCTCCACTCTCATCCCATCGTGGCCACAGTCTAGACGTGACTCTTTGTGATCCATAATTGTGTAGTACCCAGCTTACTGTGTTGTCTTTGGAGGTCACTGGGATGTAAGTCTTGAAAGCCATAGTGCTGCGTAGCATCATTGGCCCCACAAATGCTCAGTTTGGTGAATAGTGATAAAATCCTTCCCAAGGGGCTTCCTTAAAAAGTGTCTCACCCTCTCCCTGGAAAACAGTGCAGAATTCCTGGTTAGTCTTTGTGCCTCAAGCACAGCTGGGTATTGTGGCAACCCTCTTGAAAGGATGGGGCTTTGAGCAACCTGGTCTGGTGGGAGGTGTCCCTGCCCATGTCGGGGGGGTTGGAACTCAATGATCTTTAAGGTTCCTTCCAACTCTAACCACTCTATGAAAGGCAGGGAACAAAGTATGCAGGATGATTTCTTGTGTTATCCCCAACGTCATGTGGACTCTGCGCCCTGTCCCCTCCATGGGGGACCCGATGAGGACAGCAGAGGAGCTGGACACCAACCCTGTGTGTGCTGTGCCTCTGCCAGCCACTGTGGTGTGTGATGCCAGCTGGGGGGCTGTGTGGTGGTGACACTGCCCAGCAGCCTGGATATACTGTTATATCCAGTATATTTATCTATATATATAACAGGAAACCCTGTTAGCTTTTTAATTAAATTATTTTAAGTTACAATTTTGATAACATATAAAAATAGATTTATTTGTATATCACCTGTACTATAGAAATACAAAAATAGGTTATAAATTCAAAAGGAAAGCAAGCAGTCGGTAGCACTGGCAGCCCTCAGCCTTTGTCGCGAAAGGGCTGGAGAAGGAGGTCCAGAGGTCCTGCTTTTCTGGGGCCGGAGGTGGCCATCCTCTCTCTGCCCACACTAGCCAGAGCAGAGCCCAGCAGGCTCACACAGTCCCTGGCTTCAAGCCCTGCCAGCGTTTGGATGCAGGCAAAACCTGCAGTGGCAGGTTGCTCGGTGGGATGTCTTAGTCCTTTGTTTATCCAGTGCTGGGCTCCACATGCCGGACACCAATATAAGTTAGGGATGGACCTGCTGGAAGACACTTCTACGGAAAAGGATCTGGGGGTCCTGGTGGATAGTAGCCATGAGTATAGTATCCATGAGCCAGCAATGTGCCCTTGTTGCCAAGAGGGCCAATGGCATCCTGGGCTGCGTAGGGAAGAGTGTGGCCAGTAGGTCCGGGGAGGTCATTCTCCCCCTCTGCTCTGCACTGGTGAGGCCACAACTGGAATACTGCGTCCAGTTCTGGGCTCCCCAGTTCAAGAGAGACAGGGAGCTACTGCAGAGAGTCCAGCGTAGGGCAACAAAGATGATGGGAGGGATTGGAGCGTCTCCCTGATGAGGAAAAGGGTGGTTTGAGGGAGGATGGAGCTGGACTCTTTTCAGGGTTCCCAGTGACAGGACGAGGGGCAATGGGTACAAGCTGGAACACGGGAAGTTCCACTCAAATATGAGGAAGAACTTCTTTAGGGTGAGGGTGGCAGAGCCCTGGAAGAGGCTGCTCAGGGAGGGTGTGGAGTCCCCTTCTCTGGAGATCTTCAAGCCCCACCTGGATGCCGTCCTGAGTGATGTGCTCTGGGCAACCCTGCTTTGGCAGGGGAGTTGGTGTAGATAATCTCTAGAGGTCCCTCCCAACTCCAACAATTCCGCGATTTCCCAGGAAAAGTGCTCGCCCCTTGGAAACGTGCTCCTGGACCATAAAACCCACTCTCTAAGCAGGGGCTGAGCTCCCCTCCAGGCGTTCCTGGCTAATCGTGTTTAAGAGGGGAGGCATGAGCTGAGGTGCGGTGGCCGGCGCTGCGGTGGTGCCTGCTGCTGTGCCTCCTGGCAAGGTGAAACTGCATAACGCATTTAGCCTCGTTGGGCTGAATTGCTTATCAAATCGATATCTCAGGCTGCTTTTAGATTTTCTTAGTGGCTTCTGCAGCCAGTTCAGCACAAATGAGCGCTGGTTTCTCCTGTGCAAACACGTAGTTTCTTACCCTCCAGGGAGCTCCAAAGGCTACTTAAAAATTCCTTTGTTAGTCAGAGGTGCTGTCATGAACTGGGAACTTACTGTTTCTCAGAGAGAGTGCTTTTTTTTTTTTTTTCAGTTTGCTTAAGTATTGGGAAAGGAAAATGCGATGTGGGTAAAAGTGGATCGATCATTTTCGAGACACTTAAAGAACAAGAAACACACCTACAACTTTGCTGTTTCCTTACAGAAGCAGAAGCGTCTAGCAGCTGGGTACATCAAAACTACTTGATAGACATGATTAAAACCAAAATCTCCTCCTTGTACAGGAGTCAAATCTGAACGCAGGCTTGTATAGAGCAGTAAACCTTTAATGAAGAAATAGGCAAAGCAGGAAAAAAACCAACCCTGCACCCGGGAGACCTGATGCGCTGAATTACCTCAGTCAATTGAAACACTTCAGTACAGTTAAACCTGGGCAATAAGATTAGAGCACAATCAAAATAGCTGCAAGTCATCGGGCGTCACGTTCAGCCTCCAGTAATTTGTCTTAAAGGATGGTGGCTTTTAAACTAGCCTGCCGGATGCCTGGCAGCCTGCATTAGGTGCTGGTAATTAAATGGCTGCTGAATTGATCTCTTCCAGTAAAGCAGAAAGGAAAACCCAGGGCTGGGTGTTGAGGAGGTAGGAGAGGCTCGCAGGGGTGGGGATGAAGAGCTGGTTGGTCGTGTCAGGCAGCCTGGGCACGGCTCCTCTTGGGACCCCTCAAAATAACACCCCTGTGTCCACTGCGGGACTGGCCATGCAAAAAGGGCTTGTAGATGGTGTGGGTGACCACAGGGATATCGAGCTGCCTTCCCAGCTCTGTGGTAGGAGGAAAGCTCGTTCATCCCAGTGCTGGTTGCAGCCTCAAATCTGGTCATGCACTCTTACTTCTCCTTGCAAGGAACTCTTTAAAAATACTAAATGTTTAAACACTGCAGCTGTTTTGCCTTGGATGGAATTTTTCTCTAAAGACTTTTAGGCTGTAGAATTCAGTTGTTCCCGAATGCCATGCTCAGCAACTGAAGACAAACCAAATTATTTGCAATACTAGTTTAACCATCCCCTAATTGCTTTCAACTTTGTCACATGAACCACCTCCTGCTTAAGTGTCTGCTTTGTTCTTTGTCACATGAACCAGCTCCTGCTTAAGTGTATTTGGGGGTTTGCAACGTGTGTGTGTTTTATTTTCATTGCACAGAACCAAGAGGGTATCAGAGTAGCGATATTTTGAACTTCTTGCTTTTTGTAGCTTAAAGGAAATCTGAGGCAGTTGTTTCTGGTGAGTTTTGAAATATGCTTTAAGACAAAGGGTGAGTGGAGCCAAAAGCCCCTTTAATGATCTGTGACATTTTCAATTCACTTTTAAGTCATGATTTTGGCAGATGAAGAAAACAAACTTGTCTTCCTCTCGAATGTTCTTAAGGCAGGTGTTGTGTTGAAGAGCAGGCCATTCTTATTCATAACCACTTTGAATATCTTGGAGTTCCCAGACTTTCAGCTGGCTGGTTGAAATTCCTTGAGAGCCAGAGGGGATGGTTTGAATTGCTTTCACTTGATGAAAGATTAGTTGAAAACAACTGGAGCTTGTATCCAAGCGTCTTCGCTGAGCGAGTAAGCATTCCTGCAGCAAGGTAACTGAGGAGAGCATCGTGTGTTTAGGTGGTGTTTAGGTATCTGAGCTGCAGGGGATGGAGTGTAGGGCTTGTAAACCTTGTGTAGAGGCAGCTCCGTGAACACAGAGCCTGCAGAAACCAAGCAGTTCCAGGCTGTGTTCGTACAGCAGATGTAAATACACACGAGCAGAAAGCAACTTTTTGCTTCTAACTTTTTATGGGAGCTGCTGCAGGGCAGCTGGTCGGTGAGGACATCTCCGGGCAGCCAGGACTCCTTTGGCCACGCTGGGGAAGCAGGAACAGGGGTGTTTTTTGGTGTAGGGGCGAAAGGTCTGCCATCTCCTGGGAGTGGTAGCTGATGGCGTGATCTTGGTATCCAGGTTAAGCTCAGGAGCCTCAGGGTTTGGGGCTGTTAGTGGGAAGGGGGTTGGTGACTTGTTTCCAGTAGGAGAACAGTGAAAGTCAGCACAAGGGTTTTGGCCTTCTCCGGAATAACTTTCTTGACTTGAGCTGCCGTGTTCGATAGAGATGAGTTCAGGCCGGAGCGAGTGTGGGAAAAGACTGTGAAACCAGCCTGGGCTTTTCAGGGAAAGGATACCCAAAAAGAGCTTGCCTAGTGAAGCAGAAGCTGAGGACATCCAGGGTTTCTTTCCCCTGTATTTATAGAAAGCCAACACCCGAGAGCGAGGAGAGCAATTTCAGCTGAAAGATGAGGTTTAGCAGATGACAGATGGATGGAAAACAGGAGCAAGCCTGGGCTGGGAATTAAAGACGTTTTCTGACTGGCAGAAGAGGAGGAGCGTGGCTGAACAGTGAATTACTTCTGTGTGAGGGACTGGGTGACGTTGCTGGTGGCCATTGGGACGATGTGACCATTCAGCCCCACTCCCCACTCGTTTCTCTGCCACTCCCGGTCTCCAACTGCGCCTGGTCGCAGGGCAATCAATGCTAATGTGCTGGGGAAGCACAGGCATGTTTGCTCGTTAGCTCGCCAAACAAACGAGCAGGAGTAACACATGCCAATCAGGGAACAGACTGGATGAAAAATCTCACCAAGAAACGAGTTGAAAGGCAACAGGGTGAGGTGGAGGAGGAAATCCTGCCCGCCCTGCCTCCAGTGATGAGGGCGGTTCAAAGGAGGACGTGTCTGCCAGAGCAGCTCCCAATTTTGGCCAGTGCAACCACTTAATTAAAGCAGCACTGAAAGGGAAGCCGGAAACTCAAGAAACAGGTTTTTAATCACTTGGACTTTGGTAGCCAATCTCTATGCAAATCACGCCTCCAGCATCACTGCTGTTTGCATGGGCATGTGTTCCTGTCCCTGCGAAGGGCTTGGGGGCTGCTGGCATCTGTCACCTCGGCACCTGCGCTTGGCCCTTGGCTTTCAGAGGGGCATGACATCTCTGCTTACGTGGGTGTGGGGCCCTCAGAGGCTTCACGCTGGTGGATGCCCCTCTTGGGGTGCTGGGGAACGCGCCCCGACATGGCAAAAGCAGTGGGCGGCACGCGCGGGGAGGGGAGGTCCCGTCCATCGGTGCCTTTGATGTGGGGGTTTTGCTGACGGAATATCAACGTAGGATCCCCCAAAAGCACAACAGTCGAAGCAATTACCCACCTTCCAGGGTGCCCCTGTAAGCTCTCCCAGCAGGATGGATCCCGCTGGCTCCAGGGGAGGCATCACATCATGGCAGAGGGATGCTGGGCGTTAGTGGAGGTTCCCACAGTTTTGCTATTTTCCCCTATTTTCTTGGAGATTTCCGAGCGAAGAGGCTCTTCTGAAAACACCTTTGGTTTAGAAAGGTCTTTTTGGTTGGTTTGTTTAGTTTTGTGTTTGTTTGGGTTTTTTTTTGGTTTGCTCTTCCTGTACCGCAGCAGAGTGGCAGAAAGCCTTTCAGCAGTGTGTCCCCAAGGCATCGAGACCCTTCGGGGTACGGCAAAGCATTGCCCCTTCCTCCTCCTCCTCCTCCTCCTCCTCCTCCTCCTCCTCCCCACTCTGACTACCAGAAACAACCCCAAGGTGTGGGGGGGGTCCGTACCGCCACGTCCCGGCCCGGCCGGGGGGATCGGGGCTGCGGGCGGGGCCGGGGCTGGCCCGGAGGAGGAGGAGGAGGAGGAGGAAGGGGAGGCGCTCGGTGGCGGCGCGGCCATCCCCGGGCGCCGCATCGCTGCGTGCGGAGCCGCCCGCTGCAGCCGGCAGGATGATCGCCGCCCAGCTCCTGGCCTACTACTTCACGGAGCTGAAGGAGGACCAGGTCAAAAAGGTAGATAGATTAAAATCCCCAAATCCCCCCCACCCCTCCCCTCCGGAGAGCTGCCGCACCGCTGATTGTTTGGTTTTTTTTTAAATTTTTTTTTTTTACACCACCTCCCCCACCCCCCCCGCTTTTATTGCTCTGTCCCCATAGCCACCCTGCCGTGGGAAAAAGGGGAATAAATCCGTTTTTTAAGCCAGTCCCCTCAAAGCATCCCCGGTGGAGAGAGTGGAGCTGGGTGTGGGTGATGCTCGCCGCTGGTCAGGCCGCGGGAGCCCGGCTCGCCCAAGGATTTGGGGCTTTGGCCATCAGGGGTGGTGGTGATGATAGTGGTGAGGATCCTTTTCAGGCTTTTCCAGCATCCCCTGGAGAGGGGACTTCCCTTTCTTCCCTGGGGTGCCCGTGGGCATCTGTCACCCCCAGCACCGGGGGTGACGAAGCCGAAGAGCAGGTCGCTTTTGAATTGTGTGTCATGCAGGAAGCGGTTGGCAGTTGTGCTGAAAAAGAAGAAGTATCCCTCCCTGCGAGCTGCTTTTCTCCTCCCTTAGGGTTAGGTGCCTGCTGCCCTGTGCTTGGTACAGCCCTGGGGCTCAGCCCTGCCAGAGGGAGAGGGGCGCAGAGCACCGGATAAATACAAACATGGCAGTTAGGGCTGAGCGTACGGCAGAGCTGCAGGGAGTCGGAAGCCTGGGGCTAGGGATGTGGGGACACGAATGGGGAGAATAATTGCAAATATCACCCAGCTGGGCTGATGTCAGGAGGCAGAGGCTTCCCCCCCCGCCGCCGCCACCTCCCCCGGTGCTGCTGTGTGACCTGAGCACTGCCTGAAGGCGTCCCTAAAATATTTTGGGGAAGCCTCAGCGACAGCATCAGCAGGGCTGATTTGTAGTGGTCTGGGGACTTGTCCTGGTGGGGAGAAGATCACCCCCTCCCTTTGGGCTTCTGGCTGTGCCCAGGAACATCTCAGCTCATCTGTGTGGGTGACCCATCCTGCCCAGCTCAAGACGTGCTCGCCTGTGCCTGTTCCTCTCTTGGATAAAACCCGACACGGCACCACGTATATTTTCCACGTCTCCTTCTGTGGTTTAGGTCTTTTGCTTTTTTCCACCCGGTGGTTCTTGCCGGGAGCTGAAGGCTGGGCACAGCCCGCAGCCCCCTTCGTTTTCTGGCCCCCGTACGCGGCTCTCCCCCTTTTCCCCAGGCCCCTTATTTTCCTTTTTTTTGGAGGATCTGTGAGTGCTGGTGCTGGCGCCCGCCAGGCATGCCTGGGTAAGGCCTTCTCTGGCTGCCTGGGCCTGTTATATTTAGAAACCCAAGATAAGCAGGAGGGTGCAGGGCTGCGTGGGGAAGGCGCAGTGGGAACACGGCGGGGGAACCTGGAGGGGGGTTATTTATTGCAGACTGGTTTGGCACCACGAGGCTGCTATTGTCTGATGGCACGGGAAATCCTTCGGCCAGGGAGTTGTAAAGCCATTCCTATGGATCGATTGGGTTTTGTCTGAAAAATAAAATAAAATTTAAAATATATGTACAAAAAAAACCCCAATTAAAAAAAACAAAAACACCAACAAGCAGGCTACTGGTTTTGGAGGATGTAAGACATCTTTTTCCTGTTTATGTCCTTTTTGGAACGGATGTTGAGCCCCCTCGCCCTTGGCTGTCCTGTAGGGGAGGGGAGGGTTTCTGTGGCAGCCAGAGGCTCTGCCCCACTGCTCTGCTGCCCCACAGCTGCTGGGAGCTGGTGGGCTCCCCTCCCTGGTTCCCTGTGGGGCGGAGGGGCTTGTGCTCCATCTCGGCGTGTGGTTTAGGGGAATACGTGCCGGCATGGCTTCGTTGCAGGTCCCTCCCTCTCCTCTCTGCTTCCGGAAAAGCAGCTCTCGCTGCTGGTACGTGCTTGTGGCCGGAGGGGCTGCTGGCCAAGGCGTTGCCCCAGCTTGCCACTCTGCCCTGCAGGGCTCCTAGCCGTGGTGGCTGCTCTGCTGCCTCGCTGGTCCGCGGCGGCGATGGGGTCGGCATTTGGTGGCACAGGTGGCGGGGTCACCTTGAGGATGCTGCTGCGGGTCACAGGAGGGGTGGGAAAGGGTTAAAAGTGCCATTGGGGTGAATTTGGGAATGGATTTGTTACCAGATCTCCACTGCCCCAAGGCTGAGTGTCCTTCTTGCCCTGTGAGCCTGTTTCCTTCTTTTTTTTTTTGGGTTCCCATCCCTACATGGCACTGCTGCTCGCGCTGCCTTTCTACGGCTGGAACCCTGCCGAGGGGCACAGATGGGACTGGTGGTTTCAGGCCCTCAGGATACCTTGAGTTTAAGAAGTAGTGCTTCCCTACTGGTTTTGCTGGATTTTACATACACCCTTAAGTTTGAGAGTAATTTTTTTTTTTTTCCAAATTTGCAGTTTCTGGAACAATTTTTGGGATGAGTCGTGGCAAACAGGGGGCACAGGCAGGGTGGACGTGTGGTGTTGAAGGTGTGGTTTGTTCCCTGCAGGCTGGCAGCCCTGTGGCCTTGCAGCCCCTGCAAATTTCGTGGACATTTTCCCCTGAAACCACATGTACGTGCGTTCGCATGTGACCCTACTGTACAGAAGCAAGCCGGTGATGTACAATGCCCTTTACCATGTCAATACGCCTGTGGTTTTACTCCGAGTGGGATAAATTATCCAGGTGTTTTGACAAATGCTGGTTCCCCAACGTTTGGGATGCTCCAGGGCCAGCAGCGGGAGCTCAGCATCCTGGCTGTGCCACGGGGCTTTGCACAGCCCAAAAATTGAGCCCCCCATTTCTCTAAAAGGCTGACTCCCATCCCCAGGGATGTGGGACGTCACGGGGCATCCCTGGCGCCTGGGCTTTTGTACAAGGGAGCTTTTGTAAAACCACCTCGGATCACCTTCTGTTTCCAGCAGGTTTGTACCTGCAGTAGCTGGCCCCAGCAAAGGGAGCCTCCAGGTGTTGCCTGGTTTCTGCCTGTCAGAGGAACAATACCTTTTTTTTGTCAGATTACCCGACAAAAGAAGGAAAAAAATAATAATCTTGTGATGCAGGGGTGACTTTTAAATGTATTTTCACCTTGAAAAGAATGTGATGGAATAGAGTGTAAAATGTAGCAACTGGTATAAAACAACCAAAAAAGCCCTGTAGTGGTGACTTGCCAGGATAAAGGCTTTTTAGGAACCAATCTGATAAATCATCAGTATAAGCACAAACAGTTTCAGCATGTCTAAACTACTTGTTTTAACGCGTCTTGGCTCCCGATGGATCCTCCTGATGTTGAAAGAAGGATGGAGTATATGATTGGTTCTGCAGGAAAAAATGTTTACATGCTGAAGGGTTTTCGTGCAAAGGCTGTGTCAGTAAAATAGGTGGTAATGATTTCTGAGATTGTTATGGGAGGGCTCTGCTCTTGGATACCACTGGCTGTTGTCAGTGTCCGGGGAATGAGGCGTGTGTTTAAGGAATGGCCCTTAGTGCTGCCTGTTTCATTATGTGCTTACAATTATTCACAACTTCCCGGGGAGGCTGCTGCAATTGCTGGAATTTCAGAAACTTCTTTTCCCCAAGGGCAAAAAGAGTCTTTCCTATGTGGCCAAGAAAAATGAGGTGCATGTGGCTCGGATTATGAAATCCTATTTTCAAAAAGTTGCTCACAGATTCTGGCTGGCTGGTATTTGTTTGTTTATTTGTTTGTTTTTTGTTAAGAAAAAAAGTAAAAAAGGAAAAGTGATGGAGCCTCTTGTGGGTCTCCCATAGTGGCACTCTGGGAAGGTGCCCTTCCTGGGGGGGTGGCTGTGAGATGGCAGCTAAATAAAGGAGTGTCTTCTGCTCCTTGCCCACATAACTGCTTGCCTGAAATTGCTCCTGCTCTCCATCCTTCCCTGGAAAGGGCTGTCACCCGTCTCGCACAGGAGCCTCGGTGGGTCTGCTCCCCTTTCTGTCCCTGCTGGCCCTACTGCTGCTTCCCTTCTCATCAGGCTGAGATTTGCTTTCTGATCGGCTTTTATTGCAGGCAGAGCAGGGAGTTATTAAACCTCCATCCCATAATCCAGCCTCCAGCTCTCTCCAGCCCCCCCCCCTTCTCCTCCCCCCCCAACCCGAGTTATTTATGGCTATTTGCTGAGGGTTTTCCCTCAGAGTACTGCCAGTGCAGGAGAGCAGGGCTTTTTCCCTTACAGCTGCATGAATGCCTACCTGGGAGAAAAAAAAAACCCCAAACAAACAAAAAAACAACCCCACCCCCAAAACAATGCTTTTCCTTTTTTTTTTTTTTTTTTTTTAAATTTCTGGGAACTGAAAAATTCCATTTCAAGCCGAGGTTTAGCCCCCTCCCCTTTCTCTCTGCCCATGAGTCCCAGCGGATGGCCTCGACGTGCTGATGCTCTGCGACGCGATGCGATGCGATGCTCCCTGCGCGCAGGAGGGTCCAGCCCAATTATGTAAGGGCGCTGCCCGGCGCTCATTGGTTTTCCATGGGAGCAAAAAAGAGCCCTCCCTCCTGCCCCCACCCCCCCTTTCCCCTCCATGAACAGGGACAGAGATGGAGAGAACGGGATTGTTGGGTCCTGACAGTGCAAGCGCCGAAAGCTGCGTTCACAACAGGGCTGCTTTTTTGGGGGAGGGTGTATGTGTGAGTGTACTCTCTCAGCCCTGTTTTTGGGAGGAGGATGTGGTGGGGGGGCTTTGCAGAGGGGTATTTTAATGGCACAGTGAAAGTCTGACCGTGTGAATGATGTGTTAGCGTAGCTTTCCCTGGGGGAATCGGACCTCTGCGCGGCAGCGTGGGCTGCTGAAAGCTCAGCCTTAATAAGAGGGTTCCCCCCAGCCTTTAAAAGGGAACAACTTCATGCTCTGACGTCATTGGCTTGACAGTCTCTGCTAAAAAAAAAAAACCAAAACAATAACACCCTAATTATGGCAGGGTTTGCTGTGGAGGACAAATCTTCCTGCTCAGCTCAACACCAGCCTCTGCATCCATCCCCACAACGCCTGGGGCTGCAGAGAGGGTGCGTCCCATCCAGGCTTTTGTTCTAGGTTTTTGGTTCATGACACCAGTGGCTGGCTGTGGTTGTCACTGGGAGGGGCCTGTCCGCCCGTTGGGGAAGCACAGGTCACATCTGGGATGTGGGGATGCTGCCCGGGGGTCTTGCATTTGGCCTCTGTTGCAGAGTCACAGATTCACGGATTAGGCAAAGTTGGAAGGGACCTCTAGAGATCATCTGGTCCAACCCCCTGCCAAAGCAGGGCTGCCCAGAGCACATCACTCAGGTGGGGCTTGAAGATCTCCAGAGAAGGGGACTCCACACCCTCCCTGGGCAGCCTCTTCCAGGGCTCTGCCACCATCACTGGAAAGAAGTTCTTCTTCATATTTGAGTGGAACTTCCCATGTTCCAGCTTGTGCCCATTGCCCCTCGTCCTGTCACTGGAAACCACTGAAAAGAGTACAGCTCCATCCTCCTTCAACCTACCCTTTAGGAACTTGGGAGCATTAATAAGGTCTATCCCTCTTCTCCAGGCTAAAGAGTCCCAGCTCTCTCAGCCTTTCCTCATCAGGGAGGTGCTCCAGTCTTGCCATCTTCTTGGTTGCCCTACGCTGGACTCTCTCCAGTAGTTCCCTGTCTCTCTGGGGAGTCCAGAACTGGATGCAAGATTCCAGTTGTGGCCTCACCAGTGCAGAGCAGAGGGGGAGAATGACTTCCCTCAACCCTCTGGCCACACTTCCCTACGCAGCCCAGGATGCCATTGGCCCTCTTGGCCACAAGGGCACATTGCTGGCGCATGGATAGATTACTATCCACCAGGACCCCCAGATCCTTCTTCAGTGCTCTCCAAAAGATCCACCCCTAGCCTCTATTGATGCCTGGGGTTCTTTCTTCCCAGGTGCAGGACCCTACATTTGCCCTTGTTTGAACCTCATGAGGTTCTCCTCTGCCTGCCTCTCCAGCCTGTTCAGGTCACGCTGGATGGCAGCAGAGAGAACCTGGGGCTCAGCTCTTCTGCTGTTGAGTTGCCTGTGCCGTCCCTTCACCAGCTCGTGGAGCAAACATGTGGTGACATTTCATACCATTGCCCGTAGCGTCTCTCTGATGTCTGTTTTGCTCTTCCTTTCCCAGCAATGGCACCGAATGCTTCCCAGCTTGTGCAGCTCCTGGTGGTGGCCCCTCGTGGTTCGGGCTTGCCTGGTGCCCAGCCTGGTGGTCCAGGCTGAGGCTGGGTAGCCATGGTCCATCTGTGCCTTCCTCCCTTCTCTCTGTAAATGCTTGGTCACGGCAGGCGGGCGCCTGGCTGGGGACGATACGCTATCTTCGGTGCAGACCTCCACTGCGTGCAGGCAGGAGTACTTTTTGCAGGAGCAGTTAAATTGGCGGTGGCTTTACAGTCATTTTAGGGCTTAATTGCATTTTGATTGTCTGTGTTTCCTTTGCGAGTGACATTATTCATGGCTCCCCGTCTCAAAGTCCCCGGTATCTGGAGGGCTTGCAAACACCCACGTTCCACAGGAGGTGTGTTGCTGGGATGTTGGTCCTGTCAGGGCATGACGCCAGCCGAGGGACGAGTTGCTCTCAAGGCTTCCAGGGAAGCAAAGCTAACCTGGGTGGCCTTGGCACAGGGGTGGTGGCCCAGGGTTTGAAAGGAGGTGGCTTTTCCAGTTTTGCGGAGGACAGAAAGCCTGGGCAGGGTGTTGTTTTCCTGGTCCTGCTTAGCTGGAAGCAAAAGTGATCCCAAAGGTGTGGCTTCGGTCTGAGGCTGTTTGCAGAACCAAATTTCCAAGGCAGATAATGAAGCGAGGCAAGAACAGACTGGCAGCTGAGGTAAAAGGGGTGGGACATGTGCGTTTAGCAAGAAACCCCCCAAGGCCAAGTTGTATTTTTGAGGCATCAAAGCATCCCCCGCTCTTCCTGATGCTGAAGCCGGGTGTGATATTACAGAAGGCAATACTGTTGGAAAACTGGAACTGCCTTCTTTTTTCCAGGAAGGTAAAGAAAGTCCCTGTCTCGGGGAGGAAGGCACAGGGGAGAAGTCAACAGCTTTTTATTTGATGTTTTGCCTTGAGGAGGAAGACACTACCTGCCTGCAGCCAAGTTCTGCCTCTCCTCCTGACCTTCTGGCTGTGATAGCTTTGGAGTGGGATAGGGGACATGGTCTGCTACACAGAAATCTTATCTCAGCCTGGGGTGTAGCCCCAAAATCACTGTGGCAAGTCCTTCACAATGAAAGGCTTTAAATACAAGACACCTCTGTGGACTGCAGCAACACTATATCACCCCAGTGGGGACAAGGTGCCAAAAAAGGGATTTTTACCTTCAACTGTTCAGTTCAGGGTCTGTCAGGAGGGCTGAGAAGTGGGGCAAGGGCTGGAGATAGCAGTGCGATGCTGAGGGCAAGCTGTTTTGGATGGAAAAAGTTTTGTCACAGTGGTGCCCAGTGACAGGACAACACGTAACGGGCACAAACTTGAACATAAGTTCCATCTAAACACAAGGGGGAATTTTTTCACTTTAAGGGTGGCAGAGCCCTGGAAGAGGCTGCCCAGAGAGGTGGTGGAGTCTCCTTCTCTGGAGACATTCAAACCCCACCTGGACACGTTCCTGTGGGACCTGCTTTGGGTGGACCTGCTTTGGCAGGGGGTTGGACTGGGTGATCTCCAGAGGTCCCTTCCAGCCCCATAGCATTCTGTGATTCTGTGAAAAGAGGAGGCAGAGTGATGTGGGACTGGGCCTTGCCTTGGGAAGGCAGTAGGATGGGGTGGGCTTCAGCTCGCTTGCCACATTTTCCTTGATTTTTGGGTCAAAAGACATGAAGCATGTGTCTCTGTCGTCAGCTTGGCCAGAGCCCAGGGAAGAAGCTGGGGATACATGCTATTCTTGCAACGAAAGAGGGCTGTAGCCCCACTTGGGCACCTCAGGGCAGTCTTTCACTCCATGGCGGTGTTTGTCCTTTTCCCCAGATCGATAAGTACCTTTACGCCATGCGGCTCTCTGACGAAACGCTGATAGACATCATGGCTCGCTTCAGGAGAGAGATGAAGAACGGCCTCTCCAGAGATTTTAACCCAACAGCTACGGTGAAGATGCTTCCGACGTTCGTGAGGTCCATTCCTGACGGTTCAGGTAAGGAGCTGAGTATTTGTTTTCCGTGTGAAACACGGTGTGCTTCACGGGAGAGCTGTTAGAAGTGCACCAAGAACAAGAGCAGTTGGCTTTCTGGCAAGCCCAGAGAACATTTTGAAGACAGCCTCCCCTCCGTGCGCAGGTCTGTTCCCACAGATGCTGGAGGATTTTGTGTTTCCTGTGTCAAGCCCACTTTGATGCCAACGGAAGAGCCCTTCCGAGCAGTCAGCCCTCTGACAATCAGGGATTTGTCTGCCAACCTTCAGTCCTTCACATGGGGAGATTTTTTTTGATTTATGCAGTTCACACTCAGGTGTTCCAGAGCGTTGACAAATCCCGTGGCTTTTAGTCATTTGCCGTTTGACTCAATGTCTCTGTATTTTTTTATTTTTTATTTTTTCCCCCCAGTGGAAGTGTGAACCCTTAAAGGCTGACTTGGATTTTCCTGGCATTCGTTTTGCTTTCAGCAGCTCCCTCTTGCAGAATGCCGTGGGGCAAACTCTTGGGACCCAGGGGGGCTGCAGCGTGTGGCTCCGAAGCTGCTGCTCTGGTGCACTCAGCTTTTTCCATCCAGATGCAGGACTTGGTTTTTCCCGTGCTCGCTGTACCTGATTAAAAGTGGCACAGAGAGCTACCAGAAACCAAAAAGATGTTGTGTTGGTATCTCAGATCAAGGTTGCCCCATATTACTTATTGTAGTGTTTATAAAAAAAAAAACAAACCAACAAAAAACAACAAACAAAAACAGGGTATAGACAGGTATTTATAAATAGTGTGTAGTAGTGTTTATTATTTAGTGGTAACACTGGATTTCCTTCTGGGGTAGCATAAGTTGGTTAACTGTAGTTTGGTGCCTATCATGGCACCAGCCATGTCCCTGTGTGCAGAAATTGCACAGATGCAGGGGCTGCAGAATGTCGTTACCTGTTTTCATGCTTTTTTTGAGTTAAAATCAGGAACCCATTGGGTGAAAGAACATGCAGCCTGGTGCTTTGTGTTACTTGGTGCTGTTTGGCAGGTGGAAAGCTTTGATAGTTCTGCTTTGCTGTTGCTTTCCTCCACCTTAAGCTTTTTAGTTGGAACGTGATTCTCTGTTTAAAAAAAACCACAAACACAACCAAATGGAGAAGAAGCTTGAATCCTGTGTTTCTCTTAATTTAATGCTACTGGCTGTTATGTTGAAATGTCATGTTGAAATTCGCAGCCTGTTGAAAAAGCCAGGAGCTGCTGGGCTGTAGGGTTTGCAGGTGAGGTGACTCGAGAGCTTTTGCGTGGAACCCCAGCATTTTTTTACTAACTTTAGGACCCCCCATTTTCTCCTTCCCGCGTGTTTGAGTCAAGTTGAGCGCAGACCTGTCCAAATAATGGTGCGGTTTTGTTCCGTGGCTCAAACTTGGAGGGGATGCAGAAGGGGATCTGGCTGGGAGAGGTGGGGGAATTTGCTGGGAGCAGTGGGTAGCCCTGCTCGGAGTGTACGCCTGCCTGGCTTCATTTTGGATCACGTAGGGCACACCTACTTAAAAAAAAAACCCAACCAACCAAACAAACAAAAAAGCCACCCTGTGTGTTGTGCATGGGGTGCTGGGTTCTTGGTCCTGTGCCCGTGTGCTCCTGGCAGCTCCCCGGGACGGGCACGCTGTCTTGGCAGCCCGGCTCCCAGCGAGGCAGTGCTTTCCCCCGGACAGTTTTCCCATCTGACACGGCCATAATCCCCACCCTGTGTTGCAGAGTGTCTGCGGGATGGCTGCTGGGAGCACGGGTGAAATCATGCTGTCGTTTGCCGAGGGAAGGCACCTTCTGGCCCCCGAATCCTGAGCGATATTTGCTGTGGCCGGGTGTGATGGCATTTCTGTCCCTGGCTCGCCGTGTGTGTGCCTGCCACCTCTGGCTTGGCCGTCCCCCAAAAAGGCTCTGGGGGGGCCCTTGCGGATGTGTCCCTGTCCCTGTGCCCGAAATAGGGGTTCGGCTCCCGGCGCCATGGCAATTTCTGCCTTCAGCTGTCCCTCCGTAAAAGCCAGAGGCTGAAAGCCTGCCCTTTATCTCTCACCCCTCTCTAATTACTGCCTTGTAAGCTCTTTCCTCTGAGTCTGGTTATTATTATGAGAGCTGACTGTTCAGGAAAACACTGTTGTTTAGTTTCAGACCCGCGTTTGTGTTACTTTACTAACAAGGAGCTTTTGAGTAATAATTTGGGAGACTCTGGAGATGTTGCTGTTAGCAGGGTTGGTTTTTTTGGCTTCTTTCGGAGTTGCTTAATTTACAAAAGCTACAAAGTTTTTTATCCTGAGTGCCCACAACAGTATCTCAACTCAAAATGTTTTCAAAGCATCTTCCTAAATTAATTTACAGCAGGTTTGATTGCATCTTGGTATTATAAAGTGTAGATTAAGTGCTGCTGGTTGGTTTAATTCCTGGAGAACACTGTGAGAAGGCTTTACATTCTAGTTCAGAGTTTGTTCTTCTCTTTAAGTGAAAAGGATAATCCTTAATAAATTTTATCTTGTGATGAGCTTGATGGCGTTGAAAATCAAACACACTAATTACTGCCAGGGAAGGTATTACTATTACTGAAGTGCAGTGTTTGTTTGAGGTGTGTACCAAGGTGTGTTTAGGCTTGAAAAAGGGCCATCTGGTCCACTGTTGATTTTTCTGTTATTTATTGGAGGTAATGGCTTGTGTTGGACAAGTGATGCTCATAGGATAAAGCTTTTTCGGGTGTTTGGCTTAATGAGACACTTGTGGTAAATGTATTGTTTCTGGTCTTGTGGAGGTGAAGGAGGTTTGTGAGTTACGGAATTTGTTTTGCCGAACCCAACAACGGGAACTGCAGTTATGGTTTGGGTACGTTCATGTTTTCGTTCATACTGGAGCAAAAAGCCACACTGTTCAGAAAGAGGTAGGGAAGCAAGAAGGAAAAGTCACATTGCTGTGTGCTGAAATTAGGGGGGTTGTTAATTGTGGGGCTCCCACTGTCGTTTTGCTACGTTTTTCTGTGCGGAGCTTATTGTTCTTTGTGGTTTTCACATGACAGTGTTTTGTTTCTGTATCATGCTGCAAACTTGGAAAACCATCAGGGCTTTTGCAATGTCTTTGCCTCTCTTAGGCTGATCCTGCCTGGAGGGACGTCCCGAGCATCCAGCTCATCACCTTTGCTGAGCAGGATGGGGCTCCTGGAGGTTGCAGGGGCTGATGAGGTGCAGCTCTCTAAGCCCCAGACTTCATGAGTTTTGGTCTGAGATTGGGCAGGATAATCACAGAGGCAAGTCTGGGTCTGGAAATCCTCATGGAAAATGGCATACTTGATATTTTGGTGACAGTGTAGGGTTCAGAAAGCTCTGAGAGCTGAGTCGAAGTTTTGAGGTCCTCCCAACCGCTAGAGGTCTTTCCACATTGGATTTAGGTAGAAATGAAAAAACGGTGATGTTGGGAACAGCCTTCCCGAAGTCATAGTTTAAACTTGGAAGGCAGAACAAAGAGAGGCCGAAGAGTGCCACGGGGTGGGACCGGCGATACGCGTTGGTGGCGCAGGGCTGGGGGGAGACAGCTCGTCCCACCGTGGCCTGGGCCGCTTCTGACACTGCGGAGAAGTACAAATCGATGAGAAAACTGGGATGAAGAAGCACCATGTGCCCTCTGCTTCACTGCCCTCTCAGCGGCCTCGGTGAGCCCCGGGATGCCCTGCACAGACAGGAATGCTGGCAAAGAGCTGCAGCGATTAACTGCAGCCGAGACTGCGCGCTGCTTCCCTGAGCGTTATCTTTGTGCAGGCTGTAACGATGGCAGTCTTTGTTTGCTCCCTGTTTGATAAGGGGAGATAGCACAAGGTGACCAGTCAAATATATTTGCTTTGCTCTCCAGGGAGCGCTGGAAGTGTCATTCCTCAGATAGCCACCACACGCGTCCCCTGTGCCTGACGTGCACCCTGAAATGCAAGTGCAATTTGGCTTTGAAATCCAAATCCCTCTCCACCGCAGGGGGAGATGGAGGTATCCTCACTCTTTCCCTGGCTCCCTGGGGGTGATTGAGGAGCTCCCTGCGAGGGACCGCAACTTCCGAATAACTCCTGCAGCACTGCAGGGCCACCGCCTGATTTTTTCGCTGTTCTTTCTCCAACTTCTGTTTTCTGACTGCAGATTGCTGTGAATCTTGGTTTTAGGGGGTGAAATAATGTGTGTAATTTGTTGATTTTAGGGTAGTGCACCATCCAGCCATGCTCACTGTGAATTGCCAAAATGACACAGGTTCATTTACAGGAAAAGGCTGCTCGTTGGTGGTCTGACACCCCTTCGTTGTACTGTCTCTGTTTCCAGCATGTTTTCGGCTTTCTCCTGAGGTCTTTTGCTCTGCCAGCTTCGTCGTGAGCTCTGGATACAGACTGTCCACTCTTAGTCCATTTTTTTTTATTTTAGATAAACCCTCATTGCAGTAGCAAGTGTGGCCATGGCAGCTGGTGTTGCCATTGCACCAGCTTCGTGTTAAATTGTAGAGAATTGGGCTGATGCTTCACAGGGATGTCCTGTGGGCACAACTTCCTTGCTATGGGCACTGGGCGTCTGCCGATACGTTCTACTGAACAGAGCTTGGTGTTTCCCAGATTGGTGCGTTGTGCGCAGTCTTTAATTGCCCGTGTTCTTGTTTTCCACGTAGAGAAAGGAGATTTCATTGCACTGGATCTTGGCGGTTCCTATTTCCGAATTCTCCGGGTGAAGGTGTCGCATGAAAAAAAGCAGACGGTACAAATGGAGAGCGAAATTTATAATACACCTGAGGATATCATGCACGGCAGCGGAACGCGGGTAAGCACCTCTCTGTGTCTCTCTGCAGATTAGCTGCTTTCCTAAAACGCTACTGTTTTAGAAAAACACCGCAAGAATGAATTCAGCATCTTAAGAGTCGCACCTACGGGTGTCTACATACTCGACTGCAGCTCTTTGTTGATAGTGAAAATAAGTAAGCAGTATCACAGAATCACAGATACGGGGTTGGAAGGGACCTCTGGAGAATATCTAGTCTAACCCCCTGCCAAAGCAGGTCCACCCAGAGCAGGTTCCACAGGAACATGTCCAGGTGAGTTTGGAATGTCTCCAGAGACAGAGGCTCCACCACCTCTCTGGGCAGCCTCTTCCAGGGCTCTGCCACCCTAAAAAGTAATTAGTGTAGTAGACCACATGTGAGTGCTGCAAACCTGCTGTCATCGTGTGGGATGCTTTTGGCTGACTTAAGGGGGAAAAAATGGCCTAGAAGTAAAAATTCTGACTTCTATAGTAAAGTTGCTTTCCATGGATAGGAACGGAGAGCAGGAAAACAGCTTAGTCTTTGTAAGCAACGAGCGTGGCCAACCCTGCAATTGTAATGTTAGATGAGGGACAGAAATACCCATGACAGCCACATATCTGCCCTGGCAATCTGAGCAGCTCAGCATTTGTGAAAAGTTCAAGTACATTAGAAAAATTGCAGGAAGCTGACAGACTGTTTTGGCACAACTTCAACTTGATTTTTGCTGAATAAATGATAGGGATTTTGGTTTTTTTAGTCTCCCGTGTTCCAAGAGTTTGGATGCATTTGCTTGGATTTCAAATGGGGTTCTTGGGAAGAATCTGTTTCCTTTTTGTGATCACAAAGTGGATTACAATGAATATTTTACTGGCAGATTTGTCTCCACGTCAGTGTAAAACAAACCAGGTAATTTTTGTTGCGTAAAAAAGCAAGTTTTTTACACTTTTATTTATGGGAAGGAGGTGCTCTTTAGCAGTATAAGAGACCTGCAGGAACCTTATAGCTTTTTTCAGAATAAACAAAAGAGGGGAAAAAAAGAAAAACTGTACAAACAGCATTTCTACCCTTAATGTGTTTTCTGTAGTTACCTTTCACATTCTTATGCAATAGTGAGTGTAAGAGCCCCTCTGCTGTGAGGACAGGCTGAGAGAGCTGGGGTTGTTCAGCCTGGAGAAGAGGAGGCTCTGGGGAGACCTTAGAGCAGCATTTTCAGTACCTGAACGGGCTACAGGAGAGATGGGGAGGGACTCTTGATCAGGTAATGTAGTGATAGTATGAGGGGTAATGGTTTTAAACTCAAAGAGGAGAGATTTAGATTGGGTATTAGGAAGAAATTCTTTCCTGTGAGGTTGGTGAGACCCTGGAATCAGTTGCCCAGAGAAGTTGTGGATGCTCCACCCCTGGAGGTGTTCCAAGGCCAGGCTTTGAGCAACCTGGTCTGGTGGGAGGTGTCCCTGCCCAGGGCAGGGGGGCTGGAACTAGGTGGTCTTTAAGGTCCCTCCCAACCCAAACCATTCTGTGATTGTGACTTTAAGTAGCACTGATACGAGCACTGCTGTGACAGCTGAGCCACAGCAATAAAATACCTTTCTTGTAAAGACTTGTCCCAACACCATTGCTTTGTCTGCCCAAAAGGGCATGCAGTGGCTTTCCCATGGAATGCTTTTGGAGGAGAGCTGAGCTGAGCATCTGTTGGTGGTGGAGGGAGGCAGGTGGGTCGGGGGGACTACCCTGGAGGCAGGGTTGGAGCTGGGGGTTCCATGTCCATTGAGGGGTGTCAAGAGCTGGGGTCCCACAAGCAGCAGGGCTGTCTGCCTGTGTCTGTGTTCTGGGTTCTGGGGAGGCAAGGCAGGCTGACTTAAGGTGAGACTTGGTGGAGAAAGGATGAGGGTGGTAAGAAGAAGCCAGGAGAAGAGACATCAGGTCTGTATGCTTTCCAGGGCTTTGTTGTGTTTTCGTTTTAATTTTTATGTATCCAAAGGCTATTTGGCTGTTGGGAACCAGCAGGATGGAGCTCAGACTTGACAGGCTTTGTCATGGCTTTTAAACTCAAAGAGAAGCAAGCAAGGCTTCTGCTGCTGACCCTGGGGCTGGTTGCTTTGGGTGTTTAAGTACCAGGAGAAGGAAGAGGAGGACTGGAAGCATCATCAGAATTGCATCCGGGTTCGAAGTTGCCCCGTGACGTTATCCAGCTGTGACTAAAGTGCTTGCTGTGGGACTTCACAGGGGAGCAAGGGAGATGCCCAGGAGGTGCACGGGCAGGTGATGATTTGGTGCTTACACGTGATGCATATGGTTGTGTTTCTCTGAAATCTCTGAGCCAGATTAGTGGAATGCTTGGACTGAGCTGCTGGCATGGGGCAGGCTATTAATATGTTTTTCAGCAAGCTGTGTCATTAACTTCAGTGAGTTATACTCTTAAAGCCTGATATACAACCAGCTTATTGAAGGGATTGTGATTTGTGGCTTCACGCCTGCCTCACTAGAACGGTTCGTTTTGATATTTTCTACTTCATTGCATTCAAACTTCTATTTTTGCCCATCTGCCAGGCACGGGCTGACAGCTCTGCCAGTCAGAGACGGTTCCACGTCAAAGTCAAGGGCAAAGCTCTCATTGACTTCATCAGAGTAATAGCAGATCTAAAATTTGTAGGAAGCCTTGTCTTCCCTGCGGACTCAGGGGATGGGAGCATCCCGGAGGCTTGGTTTTGGTGTTGCTTTTTGCGTTCTGCTGCCGGGGCAGATAGGTTACAGATTTGTGGCTCTCCTCCTGAGCTGAAGCTGTGGTTTCCACGCTCCCCAAGTCTTCCCCGTTCGGGAACTTGAGGCTGAGCTCAGGTCTGCAGTTGGCTTGCCAAAGTCTGCTGGCTGCCGGCCACATGCATCCTCTTGGAGAGTCCTTGGAGCCCACCCTGAGCAGGCAGCCTCATGGCCAGAGGAAGTAATGAAGCCTGATATCACAGCGTCTCGTGGTTGTACCACTTCAGGTCTACAAAGGTGTAAGATCTGACTGATCTTTTCCTTTTGGCTGTGGTGTTTGCTCTGTCGGTCTCCGGTATTTGATTAAGTATTAGGCTTGTGCTGCTCCCTACCATACACCTGTGGGTGGATGGGAATTTTGAATTTTTCCCTCAATCTGCCTGCCCTGCTTTCATGAAATCCTCATGCCTCTACTGTCCTGTCTGAATTATTTGGCATTTGTAAGGTTTGGATGTTGACCTGGGCACATACAGATGCTTCCTCAACTCTCCTTAGGAAAAATCTTATGACCATCAGTGGTAGCAAAATTAAATAAATGCCTCCTCTCTTTTTTTTTTCTCTTATTTTTTTTCTTTTTTTTTCTCTTTTTTTTTTCTTTTTTTTCCCCCCTCTTCTCCTTTTGAGCAATGCCTTCCCTCTGTGCTTTATTAAAGACAGTAGCACAGCCAGACCATGCCTCAGTGCCTGGACACTGCTACCGTGGTGTCGAGAAGGTGGCTAATAGTTAACTGTGTTTGCGGGATGGGTTCCGCTCGGGTGCCCCAGTGCCTCACGGAGGTGAGCCGGGACCACACGGGCTTTCCAGAGTCTGTTGGGAACACCCAGGGATCTTCTGCAGTGGGACACAGAAAGCAGGTCTCATCTCTTCTCTGTGCAGTCATGGTTCATCACACGAGAGGGACTTTGGTAGCAACATCCACAGCCAGTATTTCTGCCTCCTGCCCTCTGAATTTCTGAGTGGTTTGAGGTTGGTTGTCATTTGTAATCATGGGAGCAACCGAAGGTTTAGTAGGATTGAGTATTTAGCGCTGAGGGATATCTCCTTTAACATTTAGCAAGATAATTCCGCGTGGAAAGCATAATTAAAAACATATGCTCCTGTTATTTCTGTGTTTCTCTTGTAAAAGTTGTCATGTTTCATCACTTTTTTGTAATAAGTTTTTTGTAACTCCTTTTTCTCTCTCATCTGGACAGTTTTACAGAAGTGCAGCAGCGTTGGTTGCTTTCCTATGCCGTTTCGCTGCCTGCCCTCGGTGAAATGTCCTTGATTTCCCCAGGACGACCAATGGCAGCATTTTCCCTGGGAAACCATTGTCCTTACTCAAATCTGACCTCATTCTAGGAGTGAGTTTAAGGTGCTTTGCTAAATTGTAATGTTAGAGATGCCACTTCTCAGTCTGCTTCGAACAGCAAAATATTCCTCTTCATTTTTTGTAATTGCTCCAGCCTGTCTGTAGTGCTTTCCCATCTCTCTGAGACTCTGTAAATTGTTCTTAATAGGGCTGCGCAGGCTGATTGCAACCGACAGGTATCGTTTGCACTCCCTATTATCCCCAGTCTTATGGGCAGCTTTCCTGGCATCATCCCACCAATGCTGCAGATAGGGATGCTTTGGTTTTTGTTTTTTTGCAGGGAGTTAAAATGTGAAGCACCACTCTCTTCCAGGGCAGGTGGTGACTTGTTAATAGGTTTGACATCCGTTTCTGGTAGGGGTCAGTTGAAGGCATCTCTAGCTTTTTGGTACTGCTAGGTACAAAACGTGTATTTTTGTTGCTTCAATTGCTACGGCTTGATTTCGGCTGCGAGTGTTGCGATCTAACATATCTATTCCAAATAGCTCAGATGGGCAAGACATCCCATGCCTTCCTGCCCCTGTGCTCCCTGGTGTGTCTGGCTGGGGGGCGTGCTCAGTGCCATTGTCACGGGGTGCTGCCGAGGGATGCCATCAAGAAGGCTGGGGGGGAACTGGTACCTGCAAACCCGGCCAGGCTGCCTGCCTAGTTCTGCGTTACAAAAAACTGCAGGAAATCCTTCCATTTTGGGTTGTCTCTCAGAATATGTGAAGTATTTTTGAGGAAGCTGATGAACTTCAGTAAAGGCAAGTGTAGGGTGCTGCACCTGGGGAGAAATAACTCCATGCACCAGTACAGGTTGGGGGCTGACCCGCTGAGGAGAAAGACCTGGGAGTCCTGGTGGACAACAGGATGCCCATGAGCCAGGAATGGGCCCTTGTGGCCAAGAAGGCCAATGGCATCATTGGGTGCATCAGGAAGAGAGTGACCAGCAGGTGGAGGGCAGTCATCCTGCCCCTCTGCTCTGCCCTGGGGAGGCCCCTGGTGAGTGCCTGGTGAGGCACTGGGTCCATATTTGGACTCCCCAGTTCAGGAAGGATAGGGATCTGCTGGAGAGGGGACAGCAGAGGGCTACAAAGATGATGAGGGGCCTGGAGCATCTCTCCTATGAGGAGAGGCTGAGGAACTTGGGTCTTTTTAGTCTGGAGAAGGCTGAGGGCGGATCTATCAATGTCTATAAATACTTAAAGGGAGGCCAATCTTTTTGCACTGGTGCCCAGGGATGAGACAAGAGGAAATGTGCCCAAACTTGAACAGAAGAAGTTCCAACTAAACATGTGGAGGAACTTCTTCATTTTGAGGGTGTCAGAGCCCTGGAAGAGGCTGGCCAGAGAGGTGGTGGAGTCTCCTTCTCTGGAGACATTCAAACCCACCTGGACAAGTTCCCGTGGGACCTGCTCTGGGTGGGCCTGCTTTGGCAGGGGGGGGCTGGACTAGATGATTTCCAGAGGTCCCTTCCAACCCCATGTGATTCTGTGATTTAGACAAATCCCCTGGGATTCCTTTTTGGTTGCTTGTTGTGTGCTTTAGGAACAGATTATTTTGGGTTGCTTCTGCAAAGTGCTCCTTTGGCTGCAGCGATGCTTGAGCGAAGCAGATGTTGATCTTCTCTGCGCAGCTGTAGAAGAATGCGTGTAGAAACTCACGTGGGACTGGATCCCAAATGTTCTTTTGAGATGCTCCTTCCTGTTACGGAAAGGCTAAAGGAACATTTTTGTTCTCATCAAATGTTAAGTAGAAGGCTGGAGAGCCACTTGCCTCTCGTTTCAGGAGAGGCATTTTTGTATGGGTGTAAAGGATGCTGTGCAGAATTATGCATCTAAAAGGACAACATATTTCATGATCTATTAATTATTAATATATGCTACCTGAGAGTATTTTCATAGCTGTATCTTTTATATATCTTTAAAAATTTGGAGCAGCTACTTCCTCCCTTTCCCCTCACTCAGTACAGGTTTTATAAGCAGCTTGAAATATTATCCCCCTGAAACTTTATGTCTAATCGTAGTTTTATACTCTTAATTTTCTTACAGCTTTTTGATCATGTTGCTGAGTGCCTGGGAGACTTTATGGAGAAACAACAAATCAAAGACAAGAAACTGCCAGTAGGGTTTACGTTTTCTTTCCCCTGTCGACAATCCAAGCTGGATGAGGTAAGATTTCACAATTTTCTTAATATGCAGAAGAGCTACTGTGTTATTAAGGTGCTGCTATGAAAACAGTATTCCAGACAGGTCTCATTTTCGGGATAAATGAGGGGCTTTTTTTTTTTATTCCGCTGTCAGACTTCACTTTGTGTTTATGTCTCTGTCTGGATGATCTGGTCTAACAGATGAGGAGGAGGTGTCTGATGGTTCCTCCTTGCCTCTGCCTGGGCTCTGCGGTATGATGGTTTACCCTGGAAACACCACGGGGGTTTTGCCTGCCTTCCCTGCAGCCTTTTCCACCTCCTGATGGGGCACAACTGGGAAGGACCCAGCCCCAGCAGTGTTTGCTCAGGTTTTGCTGACCTTCCCAAGTGCACAGACCCCGGTGCAGAGCAGGGTGTCCCCCCTGAGCAGCGCTGAGCCCTCCCGCTGGCACCGGGAAGGGATGTGCTTTAGCAAGGGGTGGAAATAACCTGCGTTGTATGAAGCGGCTGATGAGATCCCCGCGGCCAGGATGCTACGATGTTTTCCTTCTTTTTGCTTATGATACCACAAATGACTCAGCAGCCTCCTGGCCCGGCGTTGCTACGGCAACGGAGTAGCAAATTAATGCAGGAAAGTTAAAATCCGCACAAAAGGCTGTTAGAGCACGACCTGCTTTTCCAGCTTGCAGGTCTCTAGGTTGGTCTGGTCCAACAGCTGCCCAGGTCCTGGTGCTGAGGAGGGCCAGATGAGGGACGTTTTTTCTTACGTTTCCTACTTTTGGAGTGATAATTGAGAGCTGAGACCAAGGATGCTCACTAGCTCAGGGTCTGACTGTCAAGAAGAGCAGATCGCTGCCTTTTCCTGCACCCGCTCAGAAGAGACGAGTAGATTTGGGTGCAGCTCTCCAGTCTGGGCAGGCAGGTAGCATATGGGTTGGGCTGGGGACACCTGTGGAGACTCAAGGATGAGCAGTGGTGGAGCAGGCTCTCCTTCCGAGAGGTCTTGTGATATTTGTGGCATTTGAAAAATACGTTTTTCTGGATTCTGCGGGCCAGATTTGTTCCTGGATTGCTGCTGCTGTGAGGCTGTGCTTGCCTGTGTGCTGGTTCCTCACGCCTGGTGAGAAGGAGGAGACAGGGTACTCCCTGATTTCTCTGAGAGTGACCATTAAAGCTGTGCCTGCAGAGTGGGCTTTGCCTGTGCTTTTCCTGTGCAGCAGCACAGGGCTGTGCCAGGTTTCAAAACAATGCTAACGAGGATGGCTCAGGGGCAAAACTTAAGCAAACTGGGTTTTTGTGATTTAGTGCTCGGGATACCTTTTGTGTGGAAAGAGCTGCCCTAATCCCCGTCCCGTGTGGCTTTGGGGCTAAGTGCTGTTTGCAGTTGGGAGGGTGAACCTGCACAAGACGTGTGGTCGATTTTTAAGCTGAGATATGGACAAACATACACCTGGGCGATGGCTGCTTGTGCCTATAGGCTTCAGCTTTTCTGTTTTTTAGCTTCTTGGACTCCTGTTGAGATAAATGTGAATATTGGGATGGGTATGAAAAGCTGAGCTGATTTGAGTCATCTTTCCTGTTGACTACTGTCAATGCGCTTTTCTTTTTTTTATTTTATTATTATTTACTTACATACCAAATGCTCTGAATCTGCTAGGCATTAGCTAAAATCAGAAAAAAATCAGATGCAGTCATTGCCTTGGGGGATTTGCAGGCTCCTTACGGCAGTTTGCAGAGAAAGAATTCAACACCAGGATTTCCTTTTTTGCCCGTGCTGTAAGTTGGGAATGTATATTGCTACATTTTCAGTATTTCTATTTACCTCGACCCATAAACACGATCCCACGGTGAAATGAGCCCGGGCAGCAAACGTGCAGCAGTCTGGTCCCCGCTGCAGCCGAGTCCTGGGTGTACAAACACCACATCCCTACTCTTTAGCCAGTCCCGCACAGTCAGCTTTTTCTGAAAGCAGTCAATTTCCATGGCCGAAAAAGGATTAAATGGTTTTCCAAGAAAAACTGTTGAGGAGTAGCAGGGAGAAGAGTGGGCTGAAAATGCAAAATGCCAACAAGCCATTTTCTAACAAGGGGAGGGAAAACAATGTCCCGTCTTTCAGCAGACTGTGGTGAGAGTCAGAGACCGCTAATTGTCTCAGGCTGGGTTGTTAGGTCATAGAAGAAAAGAGACCTGAAGATGGATTTGACATATAAAAATCTTGTTTTTAAGTAAAAATAAAAAAAATAATAAAAAACATCAGTTTGTATGTTACGGTGGCATCCTGTTGACTTTTGCTCTCTTGTTTCACCAGGGTATTCTGATAACCTGGACAAAGCGCTTCAAAGCAAGCGGCGTGGAGGGGGCAGACGTCGTGAGGCTGCTCAACAGGGCCATCAAGAAACGTGGGGTAACTTGTATTTCATTCTGTTTCTTTTGTTTAAACTCCGTGTCAGAAAGCAGCAAACTGGCATTTTCTTTGTGGGGGACCACCCTTCCCATCACTGCCCGGAGGGTGTGCCCTGAGGGGCGGTGCGGCTCCGCGTTCTTGCGTGAGGATGCGCAGTTTTGGCCATTTGCTGGGAAAATGGGAGCTGCCCTGTGGAAGCTGTGATTTTTCCTCGTAGCACAAAACCCAGTTGCTGTGTTGTGGTGCGTCCCTGGCAGCCTTCAGCAATTCTGTCACTCTCCAAAAACGGACAAAGCCCTGTGTGTCAGTGCCGCAGCTTTTGGGCTGGAAGCAGGAGAGGGGAGAGAGCAGAAGAGAAGGGGGATTTCAGGCTCAGTGAGTTTCTCGCTGCCGATTTTTATAGCGGGTGAAGGTGACCAGGTTGCTGGTTTCAACAAACAAAAAGGCACTGACTGTGAGATGGAACAAAGTTGGGTTTGGGTAATGCTTGCAGCCAGGTGCCGTGTTGCTCACTCAGCATCCAAATTCATTGGAAACTGGGCAATATTTGGTCTATTTTGGCAGTTTTTATGTGGGCAGTTTTGGACTCTTAAGCTAACCTGAATTTTACTGTCACCAAAAAACATTCCTGTAGTCAGTTGCTGTCATCAGACCTGATATCAGGTAGAATAACACACTGGAGAAGCTGGAATAAGTGCATGTCATTTGGGTATCTTATTTAATTACATTATTTGCTTATATTTTTGTATTAAAATCTTCACTTGAAATAAAGCTCCTGGAAGTTTTAAGTAAATTCTGTGAGAACTAGGTAACTTGGGAGTATTTTCTAGACTGACTCCTCAAGCAACTGCATCAAATTGCTCCATGAGGTTTAACTGCAGAGTTCTTCCCTCCCTGCTGTAAAGCCCTCTTCCTCCCTGCCCGAGGGTGTGCTTACGTGAGAGCAGGTCTTTGCTCCCTAGAATTACACTGCTGCTGTTTTATGGTTTGCCTGGTGCATTAGTCTGCTCTCATTGTCTTCCTGGCTATGTGGGATGGGGAACTGGTGGATGGAATGGTTATACTTAAAAGGATGATGCCTGTGGTATTCAGACAAATTGCTTGTCTCCTGTTCCTTGTGAAATCCGTTGATATAAGCAAACCAGTGATAAACATGAGCAATGTTTACCAGAGGAGCCATATGGTCCAAGTAACATTTTGTTCCTCCACCAGGACTACGATGCAGATATCATGGCTGTTGTAAATGACACCGTTGGGACGATGATGACCTGTGGTTTTGATGACCAGCGTTGCGAAGTGGGCTTGATCATTGGTAACGCACATTGCTGCTGCAGCCTGCCTGTGGCTTCTCTCCCTTTGCCTGCCCTGTTTGGTTAGCACCTTATGCACCTTATTAGCACTTTATGATGTCCTTTCCCTAAAGGCACTGGCACCAACGCCTGCTACATGGAGGAGATGCGGCACATCGACCTGGTGGAAGGGGACGAGGGCAGGATGTGCATTAACACGGAGTGGGGGGCCTTCGGAGATGATGGCTCGCTGGAAGACATCAGGACCGAGTTTGATCGAGAGATTGACCGTGGATCCCTTAATCCTGGGAAGCAGCTGTGAGTGAGGCAGTTATTTGTGAGCTCTGCTGCTTTCCTTTTCTGCTCTGTGTTCCCTTTTCCACTTGTGTTATGAATTCAGCAGTTTGAGAAAGCTCGGCTTTGCCCGTGGTGAGACACACTGCAGGCTGGGCCAGGTGGTGTGGTGACACAGCTGGGTGACTGCCGCTGTCCTCTTCTGCAGGTTTGAGAAGATGGTCAGTGGGATGTACATGGGGGAGCTGGTGAGGCTCATCCTGGTGAAGATGGCCAAGGAAGGGCTGCTCTTCGAGGGGAGAATCACCCCTGAGCTTCTCACCAAAGGGAAATTTGAGACGAAGCATGTTTCTGCCATAGAAAAGTGAGTACCTCTCCTT
The DNA here is from genome assembly GCA_025769975.1 of Gallinago jamesoni. Classification (NCBI taxonomy): domain Eukaryota; kingdom Metazoa; phylum Chordata; class Aves; order Charadriiformes; family Scolopacidae; genus Gallinago; species Gallinago jamesoni. Next base: position 4,577,705 of record JAOQGH010000002.1, on the reverse strand, counting down.
CTTCACCCCCTCTGGGGTTCACGGTGACTCTGAATATTAATTTTCCAACGTCTCTGTTTGCTTTCTGGGGAGATGTGCTGCGCTGGGGGTGGACCCATCCCCCAGCAGGTGCATGGCCAGCATGTGGGGACCCTCAGCAGACAACCTGTCCCCTCCTACCCGAGATTTCTTCCTTTTCCATGTTGGGAGGAGCTGTGAAAGCCTACGAGTCTCTGCTCCCTCTCGCCCTCCTCACACAAACTCCGAGGCTGCTGCCCTGCAGCTGAACACGGGGGTGGACTGGCTTAGTGCCTCGTGGCAAATACTTGTGTCGCTCCTTGCTGTATCCCCGGGACCGCTGGGCAGGAGGAAAACAAGCGTGACAAGGCAGAGCATTCAGTCCCGTAGGCAGCGCCGGCTGCTACACGGCGACCTCCCAGCTATGTGCCAGCTGGTTTCTTACGCTGTCATCACCCCCTTTGGTGGGTTACTCGCTGGCTCTTCACCCCCTCCATGCATTTTTAAAATTCACATCACTGGGATAGTTTGTACTGTAGTCATTGGGCCGGCTTTTTCTTTTTGAAGTGCTGCTGATTTTTGGGGCACAGGTGTAGAGATACTTGTTGATGGCGAGTGCAACGCCAGTAACTTCTATAAGACCTGTGGCCCCCTGCCCTGTTTTATTCCTCTCCCCGTCTTACCTGGACAGCTTTCCATTAAATCTGCGTGGTCATTCATCTTAACCACAGAGCTCCGTGCAATGGACCAAGGTAACGTAGGACAACAGTGAGAAAAATGCAGTTATTGAGAAACTCAGCAAAATTTGCCTGAAATCCCAGCTCACTCCCTGAAGTGCACTTTGGTTATAAGTATGGGACACATCCCTGTGCAGCTTCAAATTTCTAGCTGGTAAGATGCAAGAGTCCTTAGAAGGATGCCTGGAGTGCACTTAGTAATGACAAGATATACTCCTTGTGGTTTTTGTCTGGGAAACGACCGAGCTGGACGTGGACAAGTTTTGCAAGAAACTTTGTTCCCTGGCTGGGTGCTGATGTGGGAAAGTGTGGTGCAAGAGGCAGAAATTCAGTGAGGTTGTAAAAGTCTTGAAAAGAGACACATTGGGATGAAATCACTCAGGCAACCTTCGCCCAGGGTTTTGTTTTTCATGCTGGGCTTAATTTATTGAGCCGTATGAGCAAGTGAGCGTGGGGTTAGGTGTGGGCTCAGGCTGAATTGTGGGGCTGCTGCATCCTGCTCCAAAGAGGACAAACTGTTTAAAGTCTAAAGCATCAGTGTGATGAAAAAGTGTTTTGATACCTCCAGGTCTGTAAAAGTGCTCGGAAGTTGCTGGTTTTCGTGGGCGTGAGCTGAAGGAGCTGCTGTGGGTCCAGCACTGTCGGACCAACTGCAGCCCAATCTACATGGTGTCCTCCTGGGGGACACCTTGGCTTTGTGCTTTTGCTTTCGAAGTGTGAGACTTGGTCTGACCCTCTGGCACAACAAAAACGTGGTCTGCATTGGAGAGGTTATTGCTGGACAGGTTTCCAGTGGCATGGGGTACCGCTGCCTTGTAGGAAATGAACTTAAAGGAGGGCAAGGTCTTGGTACATATGGGAGTAATCATCCTGCCCGTAGGGTGGCTGCTACAGTACCTGGGGTTCCGTGGTTTGGAGGGGGTGTGTTTGCACCAGGCTTTGATGGGAAGCTCTTTCTCTCTGTGAATGAGTGCATAATTAGGGCATTTCAGTTCAAGCTTCATGGCTTCCCAGTCTAGGTCTCTAAGAAATTTTCTCTCTAACCCCATTCTCAAACCCCAAGCATGGACATTCATGGTTGGAAGTGCCTCTGTCCTGCACTTTATGGCTCCTCGACTAAGGTTTTACCTGTTATTGCTCTCTCTTTGCAGGAGCAAAGAAGGTTTGAACAAAGCCAAAGAAATTTTAACCCGCCTGGGGGTGGAGCCATCCCACGAGGACTGCATCGCCGTCCAGCACGTCTGCACCATCGTGTCCTTCCGCTCGGCCAACCTGGTAGCCTCCACACTGGGTGCCATCCTCAACCAGCTGCGGGATAACAAAGGGGTCGGCCGCCTCCGGACCACCGTGGGGGTCGATGGCTCCCTCTACAAGATGCACCCGCAGTGAGTCAGTCCCTCCGCTCCTGCCCGTTAAACGCCCTGCACCCTCTGCTTGGCAAAGGGTCGAGGGTGTAACCCCAAGATATTACCCAGGCACGAGGTTTGGGGTGAGATGAGGCACCCGAACCACGGGCGTGGGGTCTGAGATGGGGAGCTCAGTGGAAAGGAGGGATGTCCTAAACTGAAGAAGTAGGGTGAGACTATAAAAAAAACCCAACCAACCAAAAAAAACCCAAAAAACCCAAAAACCAACCCAAAACCCAACAAAACCATAAAGGGAAGCACCAAAACCCTGAGTTACTGGATATTACAATATCAGTGCAAACTAAGGTCATTTGAGTATGTACCTTAAGGCTTCTCAATAGACCTCTTGGAAGGAGAGTTTCTTTGTACAAAATATTCCTTTGTGCCTGCCCACTGGGCTTTGAGGAGACCTGCATTAATGCACCTTCATCTCTTTTTTTTTGTCAATTTAAACTCAATTGTTTTAAAAATGACTGCTGAACCCTATTTTTTCCAAGCATTTTCTTACCTGGAAACCAGGGGAAAAAAAAAATTGGTGCTTACCTTTCCGTGGCCTTCTGAAAACTCGCTTTGCCCTGGTTTTCCCCATCTCGAAAGTTACACTTTTGATTAAACAGCCGTTTAGATTTATGTAGAAATCAGAAAGGAAGTTGAGCTCTTCTGCCTTGGGTATACCTGGTGTGGATAACTGGGTTTGAGGTGCCAAAAATGCTGTGGATGTTGGGGAGTGACTGTGTCCCCTGGGAGAGCAGTGTCAGCATGAGGGTTTCCAGGCTCAGAATAGAGAAGTATGCAGTGTGGAGGTGTGATTTGTGCACAGGTGGTAAAAAGCTTTTATTTAGTAAATAATAACTGGTGGTAAGAAGTTGGTCTCCAGTGTGAGCTGTGGGGAGTGAAGGGGAGCAGCAGCCCAGCGTGCCGGGCAGACCGTGGTGTTGGAGCTGGCTGGAAGGGCTGGGGTGTTGTTCCTGAGGAAAATTTTGAAAGGAGAAAGGTGTTTAATGTTTCGTTTGCAGTTTCTCGTTATTTTGTTGGGAAAAAAAAAAAAATTTTCTTAGTTAAAGAAAAACATGAAATTTTAGCAAAAAAATAATTTCCAAGAATGGCTTTTCCAGATAGGCAGGTTTGGGGTGTTTTAAGGTAACACACATGGGCAATTTCTGTTTCTGAATTGTGTCCCCACACCATCTAATGACTGAGAGAATTCAGGACAGCTTGATGACCCCAGGAGAGGAGATCCAGTTCTGGAGCCCAGGGGATTTCTCCCATCTAGGGTCAGCTTCAGGGGATGAGACTCTGATGCTCCCTCGGGTGTTTTGCTGGCTTTTCACAGAATGCTATGGGGTTGGAAGGGACCTCTGGAGATCATCTAGGCCAACCCCCTGCCAAAGCAGGTCCACCCAGAGCAGGTCCCACAGGAACCTGTCCAGGTGGGGTTTGAATGTCTCCAGAGAAGGAGACTCCACCACCTCTCTGGGCAGCCTCTTCCAGGGCTCTGACACCCTCACAGGAAAGAAGTTCCTCCTCATGTTTAGATGGAACTTCTTAGGTTCAAGTTTGTGCCCGTTACACCTCTTGTTCTGTCCCTGGGCACCACTGAAAAAAGACTGGCCCCATCCTCTTGGCATCCACCCTTTAAGTGTTTATGGGTGTTGATCAGATCCCCCCTCAGCCTTCTCTTCTCCAGACTAAAAAGACCAAAGTCCCTCTGCCTTTCTTTGGAGGAGAGATGCTCCAGGCCCCTCATCATCTTTGTAGCCCTCTGCTGTCCCCTCTCCAGCAGTTCCCTGTCCTCCTTGAACTGGGGAGCCCAGAATTGGGCACATTTTTCTTACAAATCCAAGAGAAAAGAGGCTGTGGGTGAAGAACTACACTCCCGGAGCAGTTTCCCTCCTTGGCAGGCTGGAGCTACTCTGGGCGTGATGATGCTCCTCGTTCCCCTTGCAGTTGGTCCGTGTGGGGGCAGTGTAGATTTTTGGGGGTGGTGGTGGAGGGGGGTGTTGGGAGAGGCAAGGCAGACGGTGGGCTTTCAGCCTCCCCCTCCCCGCAGGTACGCCCGGCGCTTGCACAAAACCACCCGGCGCTTGGTGCCCGACTCGGAGGTGCGGTTCCTGCTGTCGGAGAGCGGCAGCGGGAAGGGGGCGGCCATGGTGACAGCGGTGGCGTACCGGCTGTCGGAGCAGCACCGGCTCATCGACGAGACACTGGCCGAGTTCAAGCTCACCCATGAGCAGCTGCTGCAGGTGAAGAAGAGGATGAGGGCGGAGATGGAAGCGGGGCTGAAGAAGAAGACGCACGAGACGGCCAAAGTGAAGATGCTGCCCACCTTTGTCCGCAGCACACCGGATGGGACAGGTAGAGGCATGGCTGGGCTCTCAGTGGTTGGGTTTGGGTTCGGTGGAGGGTTGAGCAGCTCTGGTGCAATCATAGAATCATCTAGGTTGGAAAAGACCCTTGGGATCATGGAGTCCAACCATCTACCCTACTCTGCAAAGTTCTCCCCTACACCATATCCCCCCAATACCACATCCAAATGACTCTTAAACTCATCCAAGGATGGTGACTCAGCCATCTCCCTGGGCAGCCTCCTCCAGTCTCTGACCACTCTTTCTGTGAAGAATTGTTTCCTAATGTTCAGTCTAAACCTACCCTGTTGGGGCTTGAAGGCATTCCCTCTTGTTCTATCACTAATTCTCTATGAGAAGAGACCAGCACCAACCTCTCTACAGTGTCCTTTCAAGTAGCTGTAGAGAGTGATGAGGTCACCCCTCAGCTTCCTCTTCCTCAAACTAAACAGCCCCAACTCCTTCAATGGCTCTTCATACGATTTGTTCTCCAGGCCCTTCACCAGCTTTGTTGCCTCCTCTGCACTCGCTCCAGCACCTCGACATCTCTTTTGTATTGAGGTGCCCAGAACTGGAGTCCAATGGAAGAGGAGCCTTCTTGGGTGGTGGGAATCAATGGAGGGACTCCCATCCCTGGGCAGAGCATCCTGTGCTGCCCTTGTGCCGGTTGCTGGCAGCCTGGCCTGTGTCCTTGCCCCAGAAGGCATCAAACCAGGACCTGTGGGGAGAAAACTCATAACCCAAACCCTGTCTGCACAACCTGGGTAGTTTTTTTCCATTTCAGGTTTGCTGGCCAAATTTCTGCTTTCTCTCAGGGGAACAGTTGTGTGGGTCCTCTTTCCCTGGTTGGCTTAAAAAAACAAAGAAACAAACAAAAAAAACAAAACCAAAAAAACACACAAGAAAAGGCTGGAATAATCAGAGCAGCATCTAAAATCCTCCTTGGGTGAAGATCTTCCCAACTGAGACCTTCGAAGAGATCTTATATTGAAGTGCTTTTGGGGGAAAACATTTCTTAAGATTTTGCTTATGGTTCTTTAAATACATGCACGCACACACACACGTTCTTTTACAGAGAATGGAGACTTCCTGGCGCTCGACCTCGGAGGGACAAACTTTAGAGTTTTGCTGGTGAAAATCCGCAGCGGTAAAAGGAGAACAGTGGAGATGCACAACAAGATCTATGCCATTCCTATAGAGGTGATGCAGGGAACCGGGGAAGAGGTGAGTATTTGTGTTTCTCTTCTGCAGCCCTGCTGCTTCTTGGCATACCTTCTTAAGAGCCTGTAACACGTACACCTTTGTATCTGTGACTTTTCTCTTTAAAGCTATTTGATCACATCGTCACCTGCATTTCTGACTTCCTGGATTATATGGGGATAAAAGGCGCACGTCTTCCTCTGGGCTTCACGTTTTCCTTCCCTTGCAAGCAGACCAGCCTGGATGCTGTAAGTTCCTTAGTATCTCTGAAATCTGCTTTTGTGCTTACTCTAGGCCCCGTTCCTCTGGCTTCGTCTGTCACCTACGTGACACTTACAGGGAGGTTGGACAAGGGGAGGGTTCATGCTCTGGCCATGACCACTACAGCTGCTCCTATAAATAGTTCCTTCAAAGGTAGTAATGCAAATGCTGCTCAGCCCCTGGCTGTGACAGATAAGAGCATTTACATTTTCCGTGGTGGCGATACCCCTTTTTTAAGGCATTGTGGGATTTTTCCAATTGTATAAACCCGCTGGACAGTGATACTTCCCGAGTTTTGGAAGCAGTAAGCCAAAGCCCATCCCTGCTGCTTGCTCCTGTTCCCCAGCTGATCTGGTCTCCCCGGATGGAGGGGATGGACCAGGGCCTGCTCTGCTCGGCCGTGTCACCCTGCGGGTGTCCCTGCCGTGTGTACCCTTTTTCTCTTTACTTTCATGTTTAACTTCACTGCCATGTACTTTCACCAACTGTTCCTGTGCAGTTGTTAATAATGTCCTGTCTACTTAGTACTTTTTTTGAAGAAAGACATATTTTTGTGTCAATTTTTTTTTTTGAGTTTGTTGTTTCTGTCACACTTTTCTTTTTTTGAGTTTGTTGCATTGCTCTGGAAATTTGGAGACCAAGCACGATGAGTAATTTTAGATGCAAGTTCCGCATATGTAAAGAGATATTCCTTTTCATAGAGACTCTTCTGTGTAACCTCGCACTAAAGCATTTGAAATGTCAAGTGTACAGATTAACATCTGAGTCTTAGTGGAAATAAGATGAGTACTCATATGTAAGGAAGGAGGAAGTAGGGAGTGACATTCAGCTGTCATTCTCTAAAAGGCCATCATCTTGTTGATGACAAGGAGGCTTGGTCAAGCCAGGGAGACTTTGAAGTGTGACTGAGAGAGAAGACGGGTTGTTCAACAAAACATAGTGTTTGTTGGTGAACACTGGAGAACCTTCTCCTTCAGCTGAGGGCTTCTATGTGTCCGTGTACTGACTGGCCATAAATATTCACGGCAGTTTGCTGGGACCATGGGGTCGGAGCTGTGGTGTGTGGTAGCCTGTGGCCACCTGCGTGACGCATTGTGATTCTCTGCTTTTATGGGCTGGGGAGGTCAGCAAATGCAGGGAAGTTATCAGGTAGAAATGCTGTGGTCATCCTTTAGAGCATTGTGGATTTTTTGGGACAATCTGTGGGTGCACCAGGAAACTCGGTAACCTATTTTCTTTCTTTTTAGGGGATCCTTCTCAATTGGACAAAAGGCTTCAAAGCTACAGACTGTGAGGGAGAAGATGTGGTGTATTTGCTTAGAGAGGGAATTAAAAGAAGAGAGGTGATTTTTTTCTTTTCTTTTGGTTTTGTTTTCTTTTTCTCCTCCTACTTCTCCCTCCCCTCCAGACTTGACAGATCCAGTAGATGAGACTGGTTCCCTCTCAGGGGGTTTGTGTGCCTTGAGGCTATGGGCTGTGCCTCCTGTCCTGCCCAGGAGGTGTTTTGCCTTGTCCAGATACAGCAGCCCCTGATGCTGTGTGGCTGTGCTGCCTCTGATGCTGGTGTGTAGCCTGACCACCACGTAGGATGGTCCACAGGGTGCGTGGTGGAAATGGGAGAGTTCAGCCACCAGACCAAAATTGCTACTCAAAATGAGCCACACCGGGCATTCTGTTTCATTGCTTGCTTTTTTTTTTTTTTTTCCACAGAGACTTCTAACTTGCTAAATTTGGCAGAACTTTCAAAGCTTCTTTCAAATCCTGTGGCAATTTTCACTGCATCAGAGCACGGAGAAGGCAGGAGTTTTCAACGTAGTGATTGCAGGAATCTATCTCAGTGCACCCTAAATGACAGTTTTTACCCCTTCTGCCCCTTGTTCTTGCAAAGTGTAAAGCAGAATCTTTCTGGGAAAGGAAGAAAAGTAGCCTGAGGAGAGCATTAATTTTAGCAGAGTTTTATGAGCAAGTGAAAAGAGGATCTTAAAAACCTTTCCTACTGGGTTTGCTACCGCACTGCTGTAATACAGAATGGTGATAGCCCTCTACCATATGCCTCTATATAAGATCTGTACTTAAATATACTTAAGCCAAAGAGAACAGCCAGGAATATTCTTTTTTTTTCTTTTTTTTTTCCTGAAGACAGTGTCTATTGTGGGTAAAGCACGCGAGGAGCCTTAGCTACCTGCTAGTAGATCAAGCTCCTATTTCTGCATGTGTAAAATCAGGATGGTGCTTCCAGTTGTGTGTTTCCAGTGTGCTTTGACAGAGTTCCCAATGGTGTGCTCCTTTGGTGTCTTCCCTTTGGTGTGCTGAGCCCAGAGCGAGTTCTCACTGTGTTATTTCTCTCTTCCGAAGGAGTTTGACTTGGATGTGGTGGCCGTGGTGAATGATACAGTGGGTACAATGATGACTTGTGCTTATGAAGACCCAAACTGTGAAATCGGACTCATTGTGGGTACGTGTCAGAGCTGCTTTTTATTTGGCACTTCTTTATGAATCGCTACATCGACGCATCCTTCTGTATTCTGGTGGAGGCATCCCCGTGGTTAACTGAAAGCAGAGCTAGGGAGAGTCCAGGAGTGAAAGATTTTGAGATTAACAAAAGCAAGCTGTGTGAAGGAATTAAGAGCAAAATTCAACAGCCAGCTTAATCCTGTGCGTGCTCAGCTGAGATAAGCCCAGGCTGTAACGCTGATCAAATCCTGCCTGTTTCAGGCAGCGAGCGACGGTGGGCTCGGGGTAGCTCTGCCAGCTGCTGGAATATCTGTTAGTTTAGCCCCTCAGAGTTTCCCTGCCGGGGTGTTCAGGTAGCCCACCGCTTCCCTCGAGCGTGTGGCCTCTCAGAATAAACTTGGTGGAGCACAGCCATGATTCCCAAGTGGTGTGTGGTGGAAAAGCTCTGACAGTCAAAGCGCTGCAGCCGACAGCTCCCTTCCCGGCAGCGAGACAGCTGAGATAATAATTCCCCAGGCGACCCCGATGCCTTTGCAAACACCACGCTGGGGGGTACCCCGTGGCACGAGGCACTTCAAACAACCAAAGCTCTCCAGAGAAATGGGTTTTCAGTGGGAGAGAAGGGGAAGAGGCACCTGCGAGCTTTAGGGATGCTTTTGGTGGCGAGGTGGCTTGTAGGAAAATTAAAATGCCTCCGGTTTCTCCTCCAGACAGACGGCTGGAAAACGCCCAGGGTGAGTCAGCACAGCGCAGGGTGGGTGGGAAGCCATGTCTGCACAGCTCCATCAGTGGTGTGTTTCCAGGGACAGAGCTCCCTGCGGGAAGGACGCAGCGTGTCCTTGGGGCGCTGAGAGCATCCTGCGGGGACTGTCTGCTGCAGCCCTGCCAGATGCCCTCTCTCCAGCCTGTCTGTGCGCAGAGCAGGGGGTCGGAGGTGGCCTGGGCACATCTGGGATAATGAGAGGGAAAGCCCTGGGGCTCTGACAGCTCCTTCTGCCCTGCCTGGGTTGCCTTGGCTGGGCTGATGGAGCTTGCCAAGGAGCCGGCGGTCGCCGTGCTCTACCCACTGCAGGGAGGTGGAGGAGATTTCCTGCTGCTGCTTGGCAGGGAAAAAATATTCTTGCAAGGGCGAGTTCATGTCACGCTGGTGCCCTGTCTGCCCAGTGCCAGCTCTCCTGCAGAGTCGATGCTTTGAGCCTCCTCTGCCGAACACTTTGGAAATAGCCACTAATGAGACCAGGTCTCTGCTTTTCATCTGCCGGCAACAGGAGATCGTCTAGAAGCCTGTCAGTCTAACAGCCTGTATTTAATTGGTATCCACATATCCAGGCAGCCCTTCCTTAGCTCGTTCTAGATGAGGAGACTTGTCTCTGTTGGGATGTTGGCCAGTGCTGATGGTCCACAACTGGGTTTGCTCTGGTTTGCTCATGCAGACCTGGGTCCTGGTCTGCAAGCCCGGGCTTCCCAAAACCCATGCCATGGCTCAGCTCCCCTGTGGCAGGGGCTTACTGTGGGAAGATCTGCTTTTACTCAGGCTTTATTAATACGGCACCCTAAAAAAAAAATCACAAAGGGAAGCAAACTTGCTGATATGATTGGTGCAGAATCTGTGATGGGGGGTTATATGAGATTTCGGTAGGCAGCTTCAATAAAACTTTAGCCCCAGCTAAGCAGCAACAGCTGCCTCACTTTGCTAGTAAAGCTTTGCTCCCTAAAGCCTCAGTGTACGTGGAGAACTTCGTAATTGCCATGCTCCTTGGGATCCCTTTTAAGCAGCATGAGATATGACATCATTTCAACATGGAGGTAACCTTCCTGCTAGAGAAACTTTAAGCAATTTGGATTAGAGAAAAACCCAACAAAACCAAGCAAGAACTGAAGAATACCCTGCAACTAGCTGGTAGACCCCCTAGGGTTTTCTTTGCCTGATGCCTCAGAACTTGCTGAGGTTTTCAATTTGGCAAATTTTCCCCCGAATTTTGAGAGTCCATGGGCTTTGGACTCCAAACATGAAAGGTGGTTCCTAACTTCAAAATCCAGCTGGTTTCTTGCTGTGGTTTTGGGTTCAGAAGCACCTGAGGGTTGGAGTGCCAGAAGTGCCGTACTGCTGCTCCTCCCTGTAGTGGGGGACCCTCAGCCCAGCTGGCCTGGGTGACCCTCTTCTTCTCTTAGCCACCCTGCACCACAGCAGTAATATTGTCCTTCAATTCAGGAATATTGAAGAGTGAGGTTTTTTATGGTGTTTCAAATAATGATCGTTCAGAAAAAGCGCATTCAAGATGCCCCAGAAGATTTTGTTGGGGCCTTTGTGCTCATTCTAGGGTCGCTTTCCTCCAAAACAAAGAGTAATTTCAGTGGTTTTTTTTTTTTTTTTCATTTCAGGAACTGGCAGCAATGCCTGTTACATGGAAGAGATGAGAAACATAGAGATGGTGGATGGTGAGCAAGGACGGATGTGCGTGAACACGGAGTGGGGAGCGTTCGGGGATAACGGATGCCTGGACGATATCAGGACAATATATGACAAAGCAGTTGATGACTATTCATTAAACGCTGGAAAGCAAAGGTACTGGGGGATAAATGGTGTGCTGAGTGTAAGCCAGGCTGCCTTAGATGCTTTTAAGAGAGAACTGGATTTTTCCCAGATGGAGAAGGGAGAGGTAAAGAGATGAAAATGACTGCAGCCCTGCTGTCCTGCGGGATATCAGATATCCTATCCTCTTCTGTGCTTTTCCTGGTTGCTGCTTTTTTGCAGCTTATTTGCTGCCATGGGGCTGCAGCAGGGTTTTTTGGTGAGAGCCTCAAGAGTCTTGAAATAACTGAGACACCCTTTTTTTTTTTTTTTTCTCATCCCGTGTCATACTGGGGGGTTTAAAGATGGCTTGTCATTCATTTGCTCTTGGTCTCAGTTTAATCTCTTTTAGCTGAACTCTCTTTGTAGAGGGCTCTGCCTCTGGAAATCTTCAGCCTAGACCAGCCAGCATGGCTGGAGCTTGGAGCTGCTCACTGTAATGCAGTCAGGACTTTTCTAGCAGTTGCAGCCAGGTCTGATTTCAGGCAATTTTCTGGGTGAAATATGTCATGCAAGAGGACCTGCCTTTCTTGGCCCTGGAGGTTGGATCCCATTTTGGGGATACAGCTCTTGTTTGGGCAAGTGCTTCCCTTCCTCCTTCAGCCAAGGGTTGACAAAGAAATGTATCCAGTGCTGGTGAAACTGGCTGAGGCTTCTGTATGCCCTGACTGCAATTGTTCATAATTTCTCTGCAACAATGCATCGATGCCAGGAGCTTTTAAAAAGATTTGGTGACTAGAGTAAATCTGCCTGAAAACCTGGGGGATGCAGAGAAGCTGGCCGGTCCCTTGAGAAGCTCTTTAGAAGTTAGGGCTCAAACAGACCTGGAGAGGCAGATGCTGAGCAAGCCTGATGCAGGGGCAGAGTTGGCATGGAGTAAGCAGACACAGGCAGTAGCTAGGGGAGTAATTTATTCCAAAGAGAGTTAGGCACTCAAGAGGGGAGGACGCTTGCTGGGTACAAGCCTGAGAGAGCTCATAGTATTAAATGGACTGCATGGCCTGCTTCCAGCAGGGTGGCGTGCTGGGCTCCTCTCAATCCAGGGCAGAAACCCTGCTTTAGAGCTTCAGGAGCTGAAATAAAGCATGAATCACTGAATGCGTTTTTCAGTAAGTTGAAAAGTGTTCAGTTCTCACTAGTAACGGAGCATTCTGGGCTCGTGGACCCCCAAAAAGCTCCATTCAAACCAGAATGATGCTGGAGGAGGAGTGCACAGTGGACCTTCTGCCCTCTTCAGCACCAGGGCTGCCCTGTACCAGTGCCAAGCATTGCCCGTGGGCTTCTCCTTGTTGTGTGCTTGGGAAGAGGTCTGCAGGTGGAAGATATTCCATCTTTCTAGCCTGGGGGCAGGCCTGCTGAGTGGGAATCAGAAAATCATAGAATTTTATGATTCTATGAACATGGCAGCAAGGAGTAGATGAAGTGTTTATAGACGGGCTTACAAAGCTTCCCGCTGAGTCTTCACGCTTTTTCTTGACCCGATTTTTTTTGTAGTAAACGGCCATCCCGTGTAAATCAGGTTGTGGGTTTCGTGTCCCCGATGTGTGTGGGCAGGACACCCAGTGGAGAACATGGCTGCAATGCTGCCTTTGCCAGGGTGAGCAGCATCCCTCTGAGCTGTGCCGCTGTCTCTCGCTGCAGGTACGAGAAGATGATCAGTGGGATGTACCTGGGGGAAATAGTCCGCAATATTTTGATCGACTTCACCAAACGGGGGTTCCTGTTCCGAGGCCAGATTTCGGAGACGCTAAAGACCAGACATATCTTTGAAACCAAGTTCCTTTCTCAGATTGAGAGGTAAGAGCGCCGCACGGGAGGCTGTTCGGGGTGAAACAGTCTGGTAACACTCGTCTGGTGGCACTGCTGGAGGGGAGGGACAGCTGGAGAGCATTGCTTGGTTCTCCAGAGGTAATTTTGCTTTCAGCAAGAGCCTGCACATGTGCAGAAGGACTCTTTACAACATCATCTGAATTTTGAGCAACGGTGACTGCTAAATCATGGGAAGGGCTATCAAGGATTTCCCTACTGTATCATTTTATTTGCTTGCCTGGAAATCAAGCCATTTTCCTGTGCCCCTTGTGTGTGTCTAGCTATAATTGTTGAACTGAATGAACACTAGCTGAACGAGCACTTCTTTACTGGATGTTTTTGTGTCTTTATTGCTCAGGCTCTGTGTTTTAGAGTAATCTTAAAGTGGGGGCAAAACCCTAAGTTGGTCATATTTTCCCGAAATGCCCTTTGGTAAGAAAAGAGAAGGGGAGGCAATGCAGAGCTAGACTTGGAGCCTGTGCCCCTCTCCTGCACTGCAGCACAGACTCATAGGATTGTCCAAGCTAGAAGGGACCTTTAAGATCATCAAGTCCAACCGTTAACTTGACTCTTCCAGGTCCACCACTAAACCATGTCCCTCAGCACCACATCTACCAGTCTTTTAAATACCTCCGGGGATGATGATTCAGCCACTTCTCTGGACAGCCTGTTCCAATGTTTGATAACCCTTTTGGTGAAGAAATTTTTCCTAATGTCAGTCTAAACTTCTCCTGGTGCAACTCGAGGCTGTTTCCTCTTGCCTTACTGCTTGTTACCTGGGAGAAGAGACCAACTTGCACCTCGCTACAACCTCCTTTCCTAGGTAGTTGTAGAGAGTGATAAGGTCTCCCCTCAGCCTCCTTTTCTCCAGGCTGAACACCCCCAGAGTGCTGCTGAGGTCTCTGGTGCTGGCAGTAGAGGCTGTGGTGTGGGGAAAGCCATCTGTGCAGTGTCATCGGTGGCCGGGGCTCGACTGAGGAGGAAACCTTTGATTTAACACTGGGCTCTTCTGCTTCTGCAGCGACAGGTTAGCCTTGCTGCAGGTGCGAGCCATCCTCCAGCAGCTGGGGCTCAACAGCACCTGTGACGACAGCATCATTGTCAAGACAGTGTGTGGAGCAGTGTCGAGGCGAGCGGCTCAGTTGTGCGGCGCTGGAATGGCCGCGGTTGTAGATAAAATTAGGGAGAACAGAGGATTAGAGCGCCTGGAGATAACGGTTGGTGTGGATGGGACTCTGTACAAACTACATCCACAGTGAGTATTCACCTTCTTGGCATTTGCTTGCCCACCATCTGTAGCCTGTTGCTTGCCCATCCTTTCTCTCGAGGCACTGGTCTCTCCTTCTTGCTAGGATAAGAGCTTAGGGAAAAGATGTCTTAATTCCGGGGTGGTCAGGGCTTTCTAAAGGGCAACGAGAGGATCAAGAAGGACTTGTGAAAGATTCTGGGGACGGTGACACACTGGAGGGGGGACACAGATTGCCGAGCAAGTTGGAAGCCGCACAGCGAGGGAAGGCTGTCTTGGCTGTGCAGGAGCAATAAGAGAGCAGCACTGCGATGCCTGGGGCCCCTTTGGAGAGGATGCTCCTGTTCGGCGTGCAGGGCAGAAGGGCTGCTGGCAGGAGTCTGAAAGAGCCGGCAGCGGGAGGAGGAGAGGACCTAGTGCTCGTCTGTGGTGTGCACGGAGGGTGATGGGTGGGAAGGGGACGATTACTCGGTGCCCACGGGACCTCCCTCACCCGCTGCCCGTTGTTCCCTTTCGCAGCTTTTCGAGGATCATGCACCAAACGGTCAAAGACCTGGCGCCCAACTGCGACGTGACCTTCCTGCTGTCAGAGGACGGGAGCGGGAAGGGGGCAGCGCTGATCACCGCGGTGGGATGCAGGCTGCGCGACGCCGAGCAGAACTGAACCCCGGCAATCCCGGCCCCGATTCTGTCTTGTGAGCACTTTCTCGTAAAGCAGCGACTGCATAGTCAGAACTGGTAAAAAAACCCAGAACTCACTGCTTTATCGGGGGGAAAAAAAAAAAAACCCACAACCAACAAACAAAAACAAACCACCACGAAACAACAAAACAACTAATGACATAAAAAAAAAAAAATAGGATACAAGATAGAATGTGTGCTGTTAATAATATCTCCTGTTTCTGGACCCCAATCTGCATGTTTCTTATTCACCTTGTTGGTACCTTCCCCATCTGTAGGCCATGGAAAAAACCAGTCTATAATTTCTGCAGCTGTCAAAAATCAGTTGTTGTCTGAGATGAAATTGCCCCCAAGTGATGTGCGTTGAGAGCTACCGTACCAAATGTGTTCTTTGCAGCATCCCTGTTGAGCACACCGCCAGCACACTGACCACCAGACCCGGGGGTTGATGCTTTTAGCAAAGGGGAAGCAACAGCTCCCTCCTGCACATCTACCTGCTGTTGTTTCGTGTCAAGCGGTTGTGAAAACATTGTGGTGTGTCAGCAGCTGTGCACGCACGTGCGTAACTCTGTAGTGGGACTTGACAACGCGACTTACTTGCTTCCTTGATGCCTGTTTTGTCATGGTAAAAGTAAAAGCCCTCGTCCCACAGACCTGGTTCCACTGGTATTTCCCATCGCTTCCGTGAATAGTGTTGTGTTTCTGGGCGAAATCTGTCGCGTTTGGGCAAGGAATCCCTACAGAGTAAAACAAAGTGGTTGGTGATGGGGGTAATCCAAATCTCCAGACCCGGCAAATCAGTAGATATATATGGTCCTTAGGTGGGCTGTGCTGTATTCTTCTGTTTAAGAGTTCTTATTGAAGTATTTTCTATCTCTTCTTGTTAGTCTAGATCAGCCTAAACCTTCTACCAAATCTACAAAAAAAATCTACAAAAAAAAATCTACAAAAGCTAGACAGTGTCACTCGGATGTGGATACTTCCGTCTCTCGCCTTAAATGGGTATTTGCTTCCACACAAAGCTTTAATACTTTAATACTGTTAAGCAGCCACTCAAAACACAAACACTCAGCCAGAGTTAGTGATCGGAAAGGAATATGAGGGTTTGATTTTGATCTTGCCTTTGAGGATCCGTAAGCTAAACACACCATAAGGCCAAAATCGGACCCAGCTTATTCCAAGGACTAAAGCAACGGCAAAGATCACATACGCCTGGTGTGTCCTGTCCTCTGTTGAGTCAATGCCATTATTATATTTGCATACCTGGTTGCATCACTTAAATTGAGAAGCAGTTAGGAAGGCAAACGATGAATAACATTTGCAAGTCACGCTACTTTCTGCAAAGGGAGACCACACGGTAGTCCTTAATTCCCGCTCTTCTACCAAAAAATGAATTTGAGATGTCTGCATGGTTTTCCCTACTGCCTTTTCCTGCAGAAAGTAGATGGAAATTTGCAGGCTGCTCCTCTTTGTCCTCGTTCCACTCCCCACAGATTTGGATTGCCCTACCTATTGATAACATTTCAATATGCATTATGGTGCACTGTGAGTTAATGTTGTAAAGTAACATGTGAGTCACAAACAGTCATTGCAGCTTTAAGTGTGTGTCTACCTGAAAAATTGCATGCCTAACTGGTTTTGCAAAGGTAGAGAGTCTTTTTACTTTGCACACTAGTAGCTCCGATACTAGTGTTACGTGATACTTGTGAAAATATTAAACTTTTTTTGATGTGCGTTAACTGGTGTTTAGTGGTTCTTTCTGGAAGAGGTGCTGTTGGCTGGTGGCTTAGTGCTTTGGGAAGAGCTATTGTGCAGGGAGAGCTGCAACCTAATCCCAGTGGTGCCTGCGTTTTGTGTGTGTGTTTTTTATTCCCGGGCATTCGGGGTCAGATCCAGACCGGGTGGATTTCACCCGGGTCCCCGTGCCTCGTGTTGCCCCACGTAGTTCAGAAGAGGCACGGAGCTGATGGCAAGACCAAACCTTGGGGTGCGTGTAGTTTGTCTGGGTGCATCTCACACCCTGTCCCACGCCTTGGAGGGGGGAGATCTGCACTGCAGGAAAACCTCAGCCCCCTCTGCGTGGAAGCCAACGCGATTATCTTGGATTACAGTAGGCTTTCCCAGATACACAGCGATGGATACGTCGGTCGCTGTGTCCCCGCCGAGCTCGGATGCCTGTCAGAGCCTGTAGCCCCCCTACAGTGTGCAGAGGGTTAACGTTTGCAGAGTCACAGTGTCAGGAGCTTGTACCCCCTGTGTCTGCGCATCCCGCGCTGGAGTTGTACGTGAAAGCCCCCTTTTGCAGACACTGAGGTTGGGCTTCTCCAATAACCCATCCTATGTTACCCCTTGAATAGTCTCTGACGCTCTTGATGTGCGGCTGTGACCCCAAACAGGAGAGAGAAGAAGGTGAGAGAGTTTTTAGGGGCAGGGGACAGACACATTGCATTTTAATTGCTTGAAGGTTTGCGAATCTTCTGCCTGCTGTTGGCAGTGCTGTAGGGGTGCTGTGAGCCCTGCCTGGGGACCTGGTGTCAGAGCTCTTCAGCATCTGAGGGCTAGGCTCAGTGCAGGATAGAGGATGAATGAAAAGTGGAAGTTAAACTTGGTCTCAGGGTGACTGGATTTTTGGAGATGCTGGCATAGGTCGTTTTGTTTATTGGATCCAGCTCATAACAAATAGGGAGTGTGTGTTTCTAACAGCGCAGCTTTTCCTACTGTGGACCATAGGTGACGTACTCGATAAGATACGGCAGTTCTTTTCCAAAGGGAGACCTGGTGGGATTTCCATTTCCAGACTTCTTCTTACCCCTAGGAAACCGTTCCAAGTGAATCACAAGCTATAACTGTCCGAAGAAATGTCTCCAATGTTATCCAAGCAATGACTGAGATGTCTTACTTAAAGCTTTTAGGCTTGGTGGATAAAATCATAGTCCTCTTAATTGTTAAGCTGTAATTACTGCAATATGAACACAAAAATCTTATATTTCCTGGGGAAAAGATCATTTGCATACCACTGTTGTAATGTTATCCGCTCCTTACTCCTCTGGGGGTTCTCTCAGAAGCCTTTTGAATGGGTTTTAAAACAAGCAGACTTTGTTTTGTTTTGTTTTCATAAGAAAATAGCAGAAGGAAAAATAAAGTGTTTCTGAACTTCTGAACCCCGTTCTGTGCTTTTTGTTCATTCCTTTGCCATAAAATGGAGATTCTTCAAATGTAATTCTTTTCCTGACGACAGGGTCTCCTTTGCTGCTTAGAGCGCGAGTAACCGTGCAGAGGAGGGATTTATTGCTGACCTGGAGGTGTTTTACTGCTCCGGGGTATTTAATCACGTCTCTATTTATATGAAGAATTGCATGTATTTACTATGGAGCATGGTGTTCCTGTTAGCTCATATATCAGGGGAAATAATGCAGTCTGCCTTGGCATGCCTTTTCCAGCATCCGACGAGGGCTCGGAGTGTCTCTGCTCACTTAACTGTGGCTGTTTCTGGCAGAGAAACTTCTCAGCACCTGGAGCCTGAGCCCTTCAGGGCACAGGGGGAGTTTTGCTTGTGACCTGAAGGAGCGACCCTGTGCTCTCTGCACCCGCAGACGGGAGGGAGAGATGCCATGAGCTGCCAGGGGGATGGCAGTGCCTCTTGGGGACCCCAGAGGGGAGACAGGGCCAGCACGTGCGTGGCACTTGGGCATCTGAAACAGGCTCTGGCTGGCCCTTACAGGGTGACGGAAGATGGGATGCTCAAGAAAGGCCTGAGAAAGCCACGGATATATATATATTATATATATATATATGAAATAGCAAAGTCTTATGTGTTGGTGTCCTTCAGTTCCTCGGAGCAAGAGCCTTTGCACCTCTAGTAGGATCCCAGAGATATGTGCCTTGCAGAGCATCCCTCCCAAATTGCTTTGAATCCCTTCGGTGGTGGCTGTCTGTAAATGCCTCTTATTGCTCTCCCTCTGCCCCGGGCGCACACCAGTGGGGTGCACCCCAGGGAAGAGGGGGCTGGCCAGGTAACATCTAGACTAGAAACTACCTGCTGAATGATTTAAAATAACAAACTTTTTAAGAAGGGCAGGCGGCCTCACGCTCTATCGTCCCATTAGCAAGACAAGTTTGTTGAGCCTCTGTGTACTTGTTCTCCACAGCAGCCAGGGAGGTGAAGAAGATGGAGTGGAGAAGGAAGGTGTATCATCTGCTGGTTCCTGCGTTCAAACAGACTTGGGAGAATTGTACCCCTGAGTACTCTTTCAGTTCAAGCCATGAATCTTTTCTCTGAATTTACTGCAGAATTTAAGCCTTGTTGTTTTGCTTTCACAGAGCAAAGGGGAACATTTCAAATAACTGGATCTTGTTGACATTGCAGGAACTTTTTCTCTATGAAGGTATGGCTCTGTGGTATTATATACAAACCTGTCGTGAAAGGTGAGGGTGCTTGTGAGGTGCTACTTATCACACCGATATTAAATGCTGGTATTACTTTTATATAATGTTTATATTTCAGCTTCTCCTGTTTTGCATGCCAGCACATAATGCCTCAGGCTTTGAAGATGACGTATTTGAGCCTTTATTTTTCATATCTGAGAAGAGAAGAATAATGGTGATAAATACAAAGTAAGTCTGGAAAGGGAAGATGAAGGGACTATCTGGGAAAAGGCAGTGAGAGCCTCACTCTCCAAATTAGGCACCACCATTAACTACGTGAAGTCAGAGGAATCACTCAGGCACAGTTTAATAGGAACATAAGATTGTGTTTTGGTACAAGGTTATAGAAATCCATGCAATGTCGACGTCTTAAGGAACCATTTCTCACTTTTAATTGATGAGGGATGATGCTGGTGAAATTGCAGGTCTGAAAATCCTGGAATTCAGCATAAATTCAGGGCAGGCTTTGGAGACATTAATATTTGCCTTTGTTGTAGGCGAGCTCTGCTCCACAGCCTCTTCTGTCTTGGGGCTGCTGAGCTGCAGGACTTCACTGCCCACGCAGCCCCAAGCGTCCATCCAAGCTGTCAGATGTGCCCCAGCCTTTCTGTTCCATCACCTCTTTTCCAGGTTTAAGTCTCTTGGTGGAACAGAAAGCAGGAGATTGCTATCTGGAAGGGAATAATTGATATTCTACTGATGGGCACTGCCTGAGGTCTGCTTTGCTGCTTTTTTTTCTGACCTCGTGGGCAAAACCTCTCTGTTCTGTATTTGCAGTCGGTGGTGTAAGGGAGGGCTGAGCTCGCATCCATAGCTGGGTGATGTTTGGACCTACATGGCTATAAATATTATCAGCAGATTGCTTTCAATGCTGATGGCACCTGAAAACGTCCCATAGGAAACAGTCGCTGCAGAGTGAAGACCTGCCTCGGGCTTCCACAGGTCTGCTGCCTTGAAATGGTGTGTTAAGGTAGAGCCAGGAGCAGGAGGAGGAAATTCAAAGTGTTAGCTGGGTGAGGGTAACCGATGTGTTCTCTTTCTCGCTCGGCTGAGTTTCTGTGTTGAAACTTGTTGTTCCTGACCTCCTGCGGGTTGTCTGGTAAAGAGATGGGGACGTAAGTTTAAGTTTGTCTTTCTCGGTCGCTTTTATGCACGGGCACCACCGGAAGGCTAATTTGAAGCCAGAACGAAACCTGTCAATGTAAGAAAAGAAATTCAATGTTGAAAGGGTCTTTTTAATTGCACAGACAAAGAACAAATGCATGACCTGGGTTCTATCTCTGAACCGGCATGGAAATAAAAGCTTTCTATTGAAATTGAAGGAGCTAGTTGCAGAGCTGAATGTATCAATGCATGGAGGGAAGAGCTACAGGAGCTTGTGATCAGATTTCCTTATATTTTAAGTAAGTATATAAGATTGTTTAAATGGCAGGACGTTTGATGTGCTCAGTAGATGGTGCTCACCATGCTGATAGCAGCATTCAGCGAGAGGTGGAGCATCTAAGAACACATGTATTCACCCGCTGGAAACTTTTTAAAAAAAACCATGAATAATTAAATGAGGAAGCTGTCTGCTTTCTGAGAGAGGAGGAGGATGATGTGTTTGGGTGTTCCATGTTAAATGTGAAATGGGCTGAATGGGCTGCAAAGCTGCCTTGTTTTGCAACCTTGGGGGCAGAATGCTGCTTGAAGCGCTCTCAAGGAGCGAGCCGCCCAGCACCACTCTGGTGTGTGGGCATTTTGCTGGTGGAGTTCCAGTGGAAAGTGCACTGGAGGTGCTGGAGGAGGTGTGCTGATATCTCTCCCAGGCTCCCTCAGCCTCCCGAGAGCAGCCCGTTCTCAGTGCAGAGCGAGAGAGACATCTCTTGGCACCACAAGGTTGTGCTCCTGGTGGGGACAGGAGTCTCGGCAGGTTGCCCGTGGGTTTCTCCCACTCTTCCCGTGGGGATGAGCCCTGTGCAGGAGGGCTCCTCCATGGGACAGGGGGAGTGGGTGGTTAAGGCAGCCTGGCATTAGGTCAGCAGATGCATTTCAGGGATTACAGAGTCCTCCTTCCTTCCTTGGAAATCATAGACTTGTTATGGTTGGAAGAGACCTTCAAGATCAACTCTGACCCAGCACTGCCAAGGTGCTGCTAGAGTAGAGACCTTACCACTCTCTACAACTACCTGAAAGGAGGGTGCAGTGAGGTGTGGGTTGGTCTCTTCTCCCAAGTAGCAAGCAATAGGATGAGAGAAAACATCCTCAAGTTGTACCAGTGAAGGTTTAGGATGGACAGTAGGGAAAAGTTTCTTCACTGAAGGGCTGTCAAGCATTGGAACGGGCTGCCCGGGGAAGTGATTGAATCACCATCCCTGGAGGTACTTAAAAGACTGGTAGAAGCTCCACTTCTGTGTGTGGAAGCTGGTGCAGATGTGGCTGCGCTGATCATATACCCTCTGCCTGCACTTTATTCGGAGGCAGGAATTCGTAAGACTGGAGTTGAAATCTCGCTTGCACAGTGTGGCTAATCTCACCTGATTAGCAGAGTATAAATTAACTTGTCTCCCTGTCCTATGGGCTGCAGTTGAAAATCACAGTTGTTCTCACCTCCAGAGATTTGTGCTTTGCCAGACTGAGATTTTTGGTTTCTCCGCGCGAACACATGTGCGTGCCACTCACCTTTGGTTAAGGCAGCAGTATATGATGGGGTTGTACATGGTCGAACTCATGGCCAGGAGAAAGATTGCGAGGTAAACCTGCTGAATGTACTTCTGCTGGTAGATGTCTTCCTTGAAGCTCCCCAGGATGAAGTATATGTGATAGGGCAGCCAGCAGACAGCAAAAATGATCACAACTACCACCATGGTCTTCACAAACTAGGAACACAAAACCAGTGTGTTATTCCCTAAAAAGTGCAGATTTTAGAGGCTTTTACCTCTAAGGGCTGCTGGGGCCTGGCCTGCTGCCCACCGCCGTGGGCCTTTCTTCCCTGCAGGTTGGCTGGTGCACGTAAATCACTGCTTTTTGTCATATTTGCTGGCAGATGCCCTTTACCCCCAGCCCAAATATTTGGTCAGCCTTTCACGCCCAGTCCCACAAGATTTAGTATCAAACCCAAGCTCCGTTTTGGAATTGGAGCCGGCAGGGCCGATGCGCTGAGGGTAATTATTTTTAAGTTTCACTTCTGACCTTTTTTTTGGCGTTTAGTTGGTGTTCGTAGCGGGCTCTGTTAAGGTGGTTGCCTGGAACCGCGCTGCTCCAGAGAGTAATTCCTATAATGCTGTATGCAACAAACATCACCGCTAAAGGCAGTAAATAAATCAACACGATCACTGCAATGTGATACCTGAAAAAAGAAGAACAAGCACATTTTTAGTCAGTACAGGGCTCTTTCAGAAATTGTCTTTTGGATGTGTGTGTCTGACTCCCATTAACTTAACCCCAAAGTATAAAGAAGCAGAAATTTCGCCTGCAGACATCGTTACAGGGACTTCTGTAAGCAGCAAAATATCTCAATCTCTTGTATTGTGATGGTTGGACTGGATTCACTGCTCTTCCAAGACGGGGTAATATCGTTTATCTTTTATCAGAGGGTTACAGTCCATGGCCACCTGCCCCTGAACTTTGCTATCCTGCCGCAGTCGGGAAAGAGAGACTCCTGAGCCTTGTGGCTGTAAAAAATAGGAACCTTTAAATTACAGATGAGGAAAAGGAATATTTCAAAATCTGCAGAGTAACTTGATGAATACAGTAGCACCAACAGCTTGGTTCAGCAACCATGGGAATAAACCCGGATTGGGGATGGCAGACTGAGGAGCTGGCTGCTAACAGGGCACAAGGAACATCCTACAAGGAAGACGCTGCAGGTAGTGAGGAAGAAATATTGCCTGCTCAGAACAGGCAGAAAGAGTGGCAGTTGTTGCTGTGTTTGTCTTGCTGGCTGTTTTTATGTGCAGTAACAGGGTTCACAATTATATATCACCCACAGGCTCCTTGGTTACTGAAAGCCCTGGCATCTCCTTCGGCTGTATTTTAGCTCGGCCCTTTCTAGCTCTCCATGTTACCCCACAGGCTTCTGCTGGTTCCCTCAGCCTGGGGTTTGATTATTTTAAGCAACCACCATTTATGGGGAGGGAACAACCTGCTCACTGGGTTAGAGCAGCTGTCAAATGAACGTAAACAGTGTAAAAACCTAGGCTTAAGCAGGAGGGCTCTGGCAATGACCACAAAAGGCTGGGTGCAAATGGTCTTTCTCAGCCTGACAAGGCTCTGGAGTCACTCGCCGCGTTAGCGAGCGGGGTCAAAATAAGTGGTGGGGCACTTGGTCGTGTTTGCTCCTTGGGGTGGTGGCAAATATCAGAGCAGTTGGCTGCGTATAGAAAAACATTATGTTTGTGGAAGGTTGGCAAGTTTTTTGTCCCTGCCTGTTTTCCATCCTTCCCAAGTCTCAGAGTGGTACCTCTTTTGAAGGTCTCATACCGTGTGTGGAGCGCAGCAAAGCCCTTTTAGAGTTCCCACCCTGGAAGGAGGAGGTGAGGATGGGAGCCTAAGCTTCAGCACGTGGCGAAAAGAAACTTTTCATCTTATAGTTTGGCTACTTTGCTGCAAAGTTAACCTGTCACCAGAAAAAAAAAAAAAAAAAAAAAAATCTGCTGTGGTTATGGTTCTTTATTTTGGTTAAACTTCTACAAACTTAATCCCTTCATATCCAGGATTTCTCAGGCACTGGCAGTCACAGTAGTGCATGGTTTGAGGGTTTTTTGACTTGTTTCTAAGATAATTACACATGCCTTTCCTGCAGAAAGGGACTTTTCTTTGTTCTGAAGTCCAGAAACCTTGACCTCTGGATTTACCCAACTGCAAAGGCTTTGGAGGACCCACAGTCAACAGAGGATCCTGGTTCTCCATTTCTTTGGGTGTTTTTTTGCTTCGGGTTTCTTCATATATATTTCCCTCAATATTTGGACTAGCAGATGGATGACTGCATGTAGCTTTTTCTCCCTGGTGTGTATTGCAGTCATTTGTCCCGACAGATCTATCACTCAAGATGATTTCTTGGGGAGTGCTGCTTCCAACTTGCTTTCTAGGAGAGCTACTGCAACCTGCAAACCTGAGGCTGCTCAGGGAGAGCGAGCTGGTTCGTGAAGTGATTTATTGTGTTTGGGAGCTGCTGCTCTTCAGCTGGGGATCCCAGAAAATAAACCTGCCCTGTTATTTGCTGCGTTCAGGACTGACCTTCCCAGCCCGCAGAGATTTCATTGGCGTGCTGGGAAAACTCTTGTTTCCATCCTTCCCAAACTGTGGATGGGGCAGAAGTAAAACATCACACTTCTTCATCTGAATGAGATAGTCAGCAGCAACTTATAAATAAGTGATTATCTACTACCCCCCCTCCTCAATGGACTGGAGGCTGGCATCTTGTGTTCCCCAGCACGTAGCATGGGGTACCAGCCCAGGAGCACTGGGAGGAACATCACCCAACATGAGGTGAGCCTGATTTTACTCTGTTGCTCCTCTGTGACTCTGAGGACAACTGACTGCCAGTGGCTGAATACG
Organism: Gallinago jamesoni; assembly: GCA_025769975.1. NCBI lineage: Eukaryota > Metazoa > Chordata > Aves > Charadriiformes > Scolopacidae > Gallinago > Gallinago jamesoni. The sequence goes on along the minus strand of JAOQGH010000002.1, from coordinate 4,553,034 downwards.
TAGCTCAGCCAAACGTACACGAAGCTCCTTGGGACTTGGCCCATATTAGTGTGAAAACCGGCTGGTTTGGTAATAACTAACCCCAGGAGGCATCCAGCTGTCTGCCAGAGACGAAGACTGAGAAGGGGAAAATGTCCCTGGTGCATGTAGCTGAGCAAAAGTGTTCACAGCAAAGGATGGATGTGGGGAGCTTAGCGCTTCGGTTTGGTTTGAAAAATTGTTCCTGTTTTGTTAATCAATTTGTTCCTTTTCTTTAGTTCTTCCATTACTTCTTCATATAAATATGTTTTGCTTGATGAATTTCTCAAACTGCTCTGCGTGTCACGTGCTTTGAAGAGTGATTAATCGCAGCAGATCCCCTAAGTGCAGGGTATGGCTTGTTTCATCCATCTGAACAGCCTTGTTTTAAAGCAGGAGGAAATTGCTGTGAGAGTTAGGAGTTTTTGGGAGCGCAGATGCGTGCCCAGAGATGTGTCTATAAAACCAGAGGATGTTTGAAACATGCTCCTCTTTTTCTTTTTTTTTTCTTTTTTTTTTTTCCTCCCCCCACGAAGAGCAGCATATTTTTTAGCTAATTAGTGTGGCTTCTCAGCATTAAAGATACTTAGTTCCTTCCTGCCTGATGGAGGGAGGAAATCCAAAATCTTTGGAACCAGGATTTATTGCTTGTTTAAAGACTTTTTGTCCAGGTTTCATCCTGGAATCCAGGCCCTGTGTCTAGGGTTTCTAGACCTTATAGTACCTTTTCAAAGCAGGGGAGGATGGCACATCGCCCTTCTTTACCCTGAACCATGATCACCTGGCAGCTTTACCCACAGCTGATTTAAATTGAGCTTAGATGGGCTGCCCCAGAGCTGTAGACCGCTGCTGTGGGATTCCCCCCACCTTCTCTCTCTCCCAGTACTGCCCACAGCCATCGGTTGGGAGATGAAATTAATTTCAGGGTTAACTTTTTGCATGAATTGGGAGGTTTTTTCTTGTTTCTCTTACGTGAGCTGGTGCTTGGACCCGACGTCGCCCGGCCAGACGACGATGCATTTTGTTGTGCCGTTGTCCGTCATGATCTCGGCGTAGAAGCACTGCGGGAAGGCCAGCCCGAACGCCACCAGCCAGATCATCCCTATGATGACTCTGGTGCTTCCAGCAGAGAGCCTGGGCTTGAAGGGGTGAACTATCGCCACGTACCTGCAAGAAAAATGGTAAGGTAATGCCTTTACGGTTGCGTTGGTAAACTCTATAACAAATACAGCAGGTGTAAAAACTCACTAGGATGGTATAGTGTGGCTTTTAGAGATATTTTGATAGCTTTCAGGCTATAAATCATTAGAAGGAGCTAAGTCCTTTCTGAAGGGAATGATTTCAAGTCTTAGGGCAGAATATATTAAACCCATCCATGTGGATGGATGCTGAGAGAGTTGGGGTTGTTCAGGCCGGAGAAGAGAAGGCTCTGGGAGATGTTATAGCAGCCTTAGAGTATCTGAAGGTGGCCTAGAAGAAAACTGGAGAGAGACTTTTTAGAAGGACATGTAGTGATATGGTGTGGGGTCATGGCTTCAAACTGGAAGAGGGTAGACTTAGATTAAATATCAGGAAGACATTTTTCACTGTGAGGGTGGTGAGACCCTGGCCCAGGTTGCCCAGAGAAGCTGTGGCTGCCCCATCCCTGGAGGGGTTCAAGGC
>JAOQGH010000002.1:4540323-4551339 GCA_025769975.1 Gallinago jamesoni | reverse complement strand
GGCTTTGAGCAACCTGGTGTGGTGGGAGGTGTCCCTGCCCAGGACAGGGGGGTTGGAACTGGATGATCTTTAAGGTCATCCAACCCAGACCATTCTATGATTGTGGGGAGTAAGCAGTCACCTATGTCCTCTGCATATGGTCTTTGCAAGTATTCTCCTTCCTTTGAATTTTTCTGTTTTTTTTCTCTTTTAAAAAATAATTCATTCTTAAGTGCTTTACATGTCAGCTCTGAAATGTCATGCTGTGAGCTGTAGAGTTATGCACTACTTAATACCATGCCCTTCTCTCTTTACAAAAAAAATAAAACCCTAAATACCCTGTCCCCTCCTTGTTATGTCAACCTCCTCTGATGCCCTGTGTTATCACAAGAGCAGACTGCTGGGCTCGAGTATCTTTTACCCTAAATTTTTCCCCACTGATTTTGATCCGGGAAAAGCTCACGTGCCCCCCAGCTCTGCCTGGAAACGCTGGAGCCCTTCCTTGTGCTTGCGGTGGAAGGGGCAGGCTGACCCCTTGGTCCCACACCTGCTCAGAGCCCTCAGGACACATCTGACTATTGGATTACTCGTGAGCCCTGGGCACTCTCTGGTTTTAAGTTCCCCCTGTAGAAACGCCTGCTATCGCAATCAGTACCTAATCAATTATGCATTTCTCGTCATGCTTTCCGTGCTCTCCGTCGCGGTTGTTACAAAGGCAAAATAGAGTGGAAAATGCCAGTTGCCTCCTGGTTTTGGTAGCAAAAATCCGACAGGCTCTGTGCTGTCTCCTGGCCGGGCTGCTGGGAGGGAGCTGTGCCCGGCTGCCGCCGCAGAGCAGAGAGCGTGCGGCTGCGGGGACAGCCAGCACAGTAAGCAAGCCAGACCTTATTTAGCTATAAAATTTTCATGTCACCTTGCTTTTCTTTAGCTTGCTGTATAGTCTCTTGCTGGTGAATAGTCTCCTGGGTATTTGCCCCCCTGGAAATGCCCAAACCTGCCGGGCTGCCGACAGCATCCTGTGTTGCGGGTACCGAAGGGATTACAGGGCTGCTGAGTGGAGGCTTTCCCAGTCAGCCTGGGGTGAACTATGCTTTTTAGGCAAGCTCCAGCAAGTGGGGAGGTTTTACCCAGTCTGCTGAGATCTCCTGGCCACTCTTGCGGTGTGGCAGGGCTGCCCTGCTCCCCTCTCTGCTCCCTCCGAAATCTCAGGATGCTGGGGCCCCGCTCCTGACACCCTTCCTCCGGTTCTTGTCCCTCACAGACAAAACGAGCTGAATTTTGGGCACTCCTGCACACTTTCTGTAGAGGCCCTAGGAGGCTTTTTGCTAACTAGAGTGTGAAACTTGAGTGAATATACTGAATTTTCTGCCCGGAGCACTGCAGCAAGCCCACAGTGGAATCAGCCCCTCTGGTCCACAGGGCAGCTTGACGTGGGGAAACAGAGTGGTCCTAAACCCAACAGTGAGCGAGGTCAACCAGGGCAGAGAAAGATAATTCATGGAGCTGTCACTTCTTAGCCTCCTTCCTCACAACAAACCACTTCAAAAGACATTGTTTTATCAAAGCTAAACACCGGAGCCCAAGTGGACACAAGTTCCCATAACAATAAATGGAAGCCGTGGGTTTCCAGGAGACAGCGTCAGGGTCTATTTTAAGGTTAAGCAAAGAAGAGCTAAATATGGTTTGCAGTGAGGTGCCAACGTTTCTTTCTGATCCGTGCCATGTGACTAAGGAGATTTTGGCTGCACAGGTGCTTTCACCAAAAGTCCCCGGGGAACAAGATTAGGGACACCTGAAGGATAGGCTGAAATTGATTTATTTTTAAAACTACAACATCCTTTGGCAGAGCAGATGTATGAAATAGTGGTTACCAGCAGCCCTGGACTTGAAGCCAGGACCAGCAGAAGAATACTCCGGTCTAACACCGAGCTGCTGTTGCTTCTAAATTGGGGTTTGCTTTCCCCTGGGCGACTGCGGGTGATAAACACATCGCTCCTTCCTGCGCTCGTCACCCACCCTTCCAGCCACCGCGGGGGCCACCGTGTCAACCCGGGCCGTGTCCCCACCTCGAGGTGCAGGTTTCAGTGGGTGTTCCGTGCACAAGCCTTCCTTCCCCTGCTGGTTTGCCTCTCTGGCTTGATTTGCCCTGTTCGCTGCCTCCCCTGGGGTGTGCTGGGCTGAAAGGAGCTGGGAGTAAGGGGGGGGTGTCACCAAAGTGGCCCTGGTGACTCATGGAGCCAGGCTTTTTTGTTTTTTTGGATGGCTCCTGAGGGAGCTGGAAGAGCCCTCGGTGGTTACACGCGCTTGATAAGGAATGGAGGAAACCTAAATGAAGTGGCAAAGTCAACTCAATAAAGAATATGGAGGTATATCAGGAATTTCTGGATGCCTGGTGGAAGAACCTTCATCCCTGCAGCAGGGACATAGGGTGGGAAAGCTACAGCCATTCCCGGTGCCAGGGGGAGCGTGGAAGTAACGAGAGGGAAGATGGGAAGGAGGAGGAGGAGAGAGAAGACAGAAGGGAGCTCAGCCCTCCTCGGCTTCTTTTCCATGCCATTGCCTTTAAGAGAAGAAATTCCCATGGACTTTTGGCCACTTTCTAGTAAAAAGAAAAGACACCGTCACGCTGCTTAACAATGAGCTGTAAACACATTTAGACTCCACAAATTTAAGCTCGAGTGAAAGAGACTTGGCAGGTGGAAGAGAGTATTATGAAAATACCAAATTACCTCACAAGTCAAACAAAATCACTGTAATTACTTTCCTCCCTCTTATTCTAAGTCGTTCGTGCGAACTATTGGGGCAGGCTCTGCCATTTCTGATCCAATTCCCGTTATTTCTGGAGGCTGGCTGGGCTCACAGGCAGGATTGCGGATGCTGATACTTTTCAGCATCCTGCAGTGTATTCCTCTCGCTCCAGCTCTGTCCAAACCAGAGGTTCCTTCTCAGGGTTTAAAAAAAAAAAAAAAAAAAAAAAAAAAAGAGCTTGTGGGAAGTCTGGGAAACAATTTATGCTCAGTAACATGGGAACAATAAAATACCAGCCACTTCCACTCGTTACACCTTCGAGTGTGATTCAGCCCAGAGATAAGACAGAGGAGCCTTCCTTTCATGCCTTTCCCTAGCATCTGACCCTGTAGTCTATTTGCCTGGCACTCCTCCCTCTTTGCTGATAAGGCACCTGACATAGCTGGGGGGGAGGAAACAATTGCATAACATATTGCCATAATTTTTTTTATAACTTAACAGTGAATTTTTTGGACCTTCTCTTCTCCATCGGCCTCTTACCTCTCTGCAGCCACGGCCGTCATGGAGTAAATGCTCACAAACATTGCGGTGATGGGGAACCAGTTCTGAAACCTGCAGAATTCCTCGCCAAAATACCAGACGTTGTGACTGGCGTAAATAAAATTGAAGATGGTATTGAAGGCAGACATCAGCAAATCCGAAAGAGCCAGGTTAACGATAAAGTAATTGGTAGCTGTCCTCATCCTCCTGTGGGCGAGGATGATCCAGACGATGGTGGCGTTGCCAACGATGGATGTGATAACGATGAAGGAGTAGGTGATAGCCCACAAAGCGATCTGCCATCCCGGCTGGGTGAACTGGGTTACTGCCGTCCAGTTCTCACTGTCCTCCAGGGAGTCAGCCCGTGAAACGTTGCTGGCATTCAAACCTGAAAACGTGCTCATGGTGTTTTTCCCTGGGCTAAGCGTAGAATAAAATCTTCTGGCATCTGCTCATTTTCTTGCAGCCGATGCTGGTGCCGTGAATCCCCCTGCACAGGACGAAGAGCCATTAAAAACACATCGGGATGAGATGTCTCACTTCCTCGCGTCCTGTTTTCCAAGCGCTGCGATGCGGTTCCAGGAGGAGATGAGCGGTACCGAGGGCCTCCTCCCTGCCTTGCATTTTAACCTGTGCTCAAAGAGCAAAAAACAAAGAACAATTCTCCCCCTTGAGTTTCTTTCTCCTGTAAAAAAGAAAGAAAAAATGAAAGAAAAAAAAAAGGGGGGGGGGGAAGGAAGGTGTTGAAGGTGTTTTCCAAGTCAGTGATGGGTAATGTCCTCCTTTATATTATTTTTAGGGGCAAGAAAATATAAATGGATGGAGGTATTGAGCCAGAAAACACTTCAATCCAAGTGGAAATCCTTCTTTTTCAGGGCAGTGATTTTCTGAGGCAGCAGGTACCTGAATTTTCTGCACGGGACTAAGGACTTTGCCTGCGCAACCGCTAAGTGCGAGGCAGGAGCTGTGCTGGGATAAATTCTCTACAGGGCTTTAAGGGGACTTTGAAAGGAGGTGGAGTCTCTTGCAGGCAAAAACTAAACAGCCAATTTGACATCAAATGAAACATGGCAAAGTGAGACTTGAAACATTTTTTTTTTTTCTTTTTGTTCCCCCCCATGTGTTTTGAAATAATCTCCAGAACGGACATGGTGCTTTTCCAGGATTTACAGGCTTAAATGCTGCGTTTACCGGTCCTGCAATCCCGGTGTTTCCAGAGCCCTCCCCGGGTTCCTGCCAGTTCTCTGAGGAAAAAAGAAACAGGATCTATTCAATTGCAATCTTAGCAAGGTGGTCTTGCCCTCTACAACTATTTGGAGCCTGATCAAGCATTTTTAATACAGTTTACTTAGTGGTGACTGCCCAATATAAGGATACTCAACCAGCCATATTTAGTAGATGGGGTGTGATTTAATTTATTTAAATTACAGCAATGAGTCCTCTTGGTGCTTGAAGGGTGGCGGATGAGCATTTCCAGGAGAGAGGCATTTGCGAAGGCCAGACCTGAGCTGGGACTTCTAATAAGGCTTCAGTGGGGAAGCTGGCACCCATGGTCTCTATCTGGAGCTCCAGAAATCCTTCTCCGGCTGCTCTCCAGGATGGAAACATCCAGAGGAGGCTCAGCTCCCGGCTTCCACGCTCCGCAGTGCTGAGGGGCTGGGCGAGGGGCATCACCCCCACTTCAGGCTGCCACGTCCCCTCTCCTGGTGTCTGTTCAAGAAGCTTGCTGGTCTCACGCTTGCAGGGAGCAGTATCTGGTCCTCGTAAGAATGGAGAACCCCTGCCTCCCCTCTCTGCCCAGAGCAGAGCCCTCCTGCTCGCCCTCAGCTTTGCGGTGAAGTGACAGAAACATAAGCAACACGTTGGGGCTGAGATTTCAAAGAGCACTTGGGGCTCGCTCACTCCGCCTTCCAGGTATTAAAACCTGTTTTCAGATATTAAATGTTGTTTTCCGGATTCTGAAAGCTCCCGATGAGTACCAGAAAGGAAAAACCTCCCCTTTGTGAGTGCGGCGCTAGGATGGTTGTGGTTTTCCAGCTCCCACGGTTCCTGGAGCTGCAGCCGTGCCAGGCTCCCCTGAACAGGACCCTGTTTATCAGTTCAGGATTGTTCCCACCAGCTCTTTCCTTGTTTCATTAATTTCTGGTGGCAGCCTTCAGTTAACCCACCGCCAAACCACTGCAACTCTGTAAAGGAGGTCTTCTCTGACGTGGTGTGACCCAAGGGTTGTTTTTAGGAAATTAATACTTTTAGCACTACACGTAGCATCTCCTTCTCTCTGGGGTGGGACTTCCCTGCAGGTAATCCCACTCACTGCCTTACACAAACTGCAAAAATATGCTTCTGTGTATCTTCTCATGGACATTGCAAAGCTCTTCCAGGCACTTCTTGAAAGCCTTCCATGGACACCTCACGAAACAGCTTATGAACCTGCCACTTTCCGTGTACCACCCGTGCCATGCTTTCATTATTTGCAATAATAGTGTTCTTCATATTTATTTCCTTTGGCTTGCTCAAATCCCTTCAAATTCCGAGAAGAACATGAGCAAAAACCTTCCTAAGATTAGCTGACAGTGCAGCTAAAGCACTTCATCAGTCTTTTGTTTTAGAAAGCAAAAGAGAAGCAAGCCCTTGGGGAAAAAAGGACTGCACTTTTCCATGTTCCATCGGTGAACCCCAAAGCCTCGCTCAGCTGCCTTTGAATTTGGAGGTGGTCAGGGTGCCAGCATTTCCTAGGAACCTTCTTCTGAACCTTCTGCCCCGGTCCCTGCTCTGCTCCTCGGGTGATAACTGGAGAGCTGCCACCCTTTTTTGTCAACATTTCCTCGTACGAGTCGTCAGGGACCTGCTTTCCTTTATACACACACGTCCCCTTTATTCGTTTGCCGATGGGGTTATCGTCCCTGGAGCCTGGCCAGCGTCTGCCATCAGCCTTTACGACTTGCAAACTGGAGATGTTTTTCACAAAGGCAGGCTCCAAATTCCTTGGGAAAGCTGCACTTTCCCGGTTCTAGGGGCAGAACCCCCCTCGCCAACGATGCTGGAGTCACACGGGGAAGAGGGACTGTCTGAGAGCAGGCTTGGGCGGGCGTCGCTGTTGTTTTTATGACGGGCAGGATTGTTCGAGGTCAGGCGTTGCTGAGTCACCCATCCCAGGCCTGGGCAAAGGGTGAGAGATGCAAACAAAAGATGTGGGTCTGGGAGGGTGAATAAGGTGCATTTTGTCTTTCGGAAAAAAATAACACAAGGTTAACTAATGCTGGCAGCAGAGGCTTGAATTGAATTGCGTGTTGGACTCGGCTCTGGGAGGAAAGGACCTTTGTCCAGGCAGCAGCTCTGAGAGCGGGACGTGAGGACCGTGAGCATCTACCTTGGGTGGGGAAAGGTGCAGCCCGGCTGCAGCTTTATCTGGAAGATGGAAGAAAGCAGCAGAAATGCTGCTGGGAGCTTTGGAAAGCTTAGGGTCTGACGCTGCCGCGGGGCGGGACTCGGTGCGAGTTCACGTCCCTTTCCTGCAGGTTTCCTAAAGCCCCGGGTCAAACGCTCTGCAGACCACGGCTTTTGAAGACCATTCAGGGGACCCACCATGCCCTGTACCCACTTGCAACAACCCCGGTAGCCCTGAAGGTGGGTGAGGAAATGTGGAAGTTACCCATCCTGACCGTGAACAAAGCTCCCCCAGGTTGAGCCATGGGACGGCCTCGGGAGCAGATGCTGATGTGCCTCAAAGCTGGCAGAGGTGCCAAGCTCTGGGTTGGAAAACTCTAGCTCTGTGCTGTCTTGGGCTGAGCTGGAAAGAGCACGACCTAGAAGGACACTCAGCACCGCAGGCGATTCATAACCTCCTACTTTAAACCACTGTTTGCTGCTAAACTCTCCTAATTGGGCCCAGAAATCTTAGTGTTTCATTGTCTAGACAAAGCCGAGGATTCAGACAAAGAAAAGCATTATCCCATTAGTTCCGTGTGGGTTTTGTAACAGAAACTTCTTTTGACAGGTTGGCTCAGTTCAGGTGAAAATGACAGGAAAATGGACACTCCTTTAAATGGCTTCCTCATCCAGCTGCTCGTGCCCTGAAATTTTATTTGCAGAAACCAGAGCATGAATGACGAGGCAAGGTGTTGGGAAAGTCGAATCAAAACTACTTAGTTAACTACACAAACAAGGAGAAGGCGTAAGTGACGGGAATGTGGTTGGATGCGATTGATGCCCAGGAGACGTGAAGAACGTGTCGGGGGACTCCAATTCCCAGAGCTTACACGAGGCGAGGTGTGATTTCCAGCCTGCGTGCCATTGGTGAGTGTCAGGGCTATTGGCAAATTTGTCTGAAAACTGAAGTCGTCGATATTTCAGGAGCTGAACGCTCATGATGTGACATGGCGTTCTGTATCGTTGTCAGAGATGGAAGAGGTGATGAGCTGTCCTGGCGCTGGCAGGGACCCAGGCTGGATTACTTGTTTCCCAGAAGTGGAGTTGAGTGCTGCGTGCAAAAGCAATAACCCATTTTACAATAGAATTACCCAGGAATACTTTTTTTTTTTTTTTTTTTAGGTTTCATAAAGGAGGTTTTGGTAGCAACAACTGGTTTATTGCACGTACCTAATGAAACGACGTGCGACCAACTGCTTATGCAGTTTTACACCCGCAGCCCGGAGGTTTTCCACAGTCTCTTTGCTTGATAACTTCAGATTTAATGCGGCTGCACTTCATCTTCTCTGATACCAGACACTGATTTTCCACGCTGTCTGCCTCTACTCTGGGCCAGGACGCAACAATCAACTCTGTGACTGTTGTCTGCCGCTTTGAATGAGGCTTATTTATTTTTTTTTTCCCCTCCCAAGAGGAAAATAGTCCTTTGTGGGAGAGGAGTGCAGCTTTGAAAGGGCTTATTTCATCCCGGAGGCATGAATGGCGTTCGCAGTTGATGATGTCTGGGTAGGACCCAACAGTGACCCACTGTCAGGGCAGCGGGAGGTGGGCAGAGAGTGCAGCCACGTGCTCATTAACTCCCATTAACTGTGGCACTTATGCGGTGTCATTCGCAGGACGGGACTTTCTTTTGCACGTGTGATTGCCCGGGTGTTGTAATGAAAGGTGAATGCTCTGGCCTTGCTTAATTGTGCAACAGAGGGTAGAGCAGCCGAGCGCAGGAGCTCTGCTTTGTGGTGTTTACGTGGCCTTAACCAAAAACCCAGCGCCCACGGAGCAGCTTCCACTCGTGTGATTTTGCCCATCACGCCGTCTCAAACAGCAGCTGCAGAGACCTGGGGGTGCGTGTGTTGCTCTGGGTTAGGGCAGCAGGTGTAGATAGGTGTAGCTAATATATCGAGTAGTGATCTGTTTTTATTTTTTTTTTTCCTGACTTCTCCAAGTGTGGGGCTGGTCCTGACTGAGGTTCAACCCCTCGGCAGCCAGGCATTTGCAAAGGGAAAAAGAAAAAGGAAAATAAGAAAAAAAGAAAAAGAGGATAAGAAAAAAGAAAGAGAGAATAAGAAAGAAAAGGAAAAAAGGATAAGAAAAAGGAAAAGAAGAAAAAGAAGAAAGAAAAAGGATAAGAAAAAGGAAAAGAAGAAAAAGAAGAAAGAAAAAGGATAAGAAAAAGAAAAGAGGACAAGAAAATAAAAAAATAAAAAGAGGATGAGGAAAAAAGACAAAGGATAAGAAAAAGAAAAAAGATCAGGAAAAGAAAAAAGGAGGAGAAAAAGGAGGTTAAGAAAAAAAGAAAAAGGATAAGAAAAAGAAAAAAAAATAAGGAAAATGAAAAGAAAAAAAAGAGAAGAAAAAGAGGATAAGAAAAAAAGAAAAAGGATATGAAAAAGGAAAAAGAGGATAAGAAAAAAAGAAAAAGGATAAGAAAAAGAAAAAAAGGATAAGAAAAAGAAAAAAAGGGTAAGAAAAAGAAAAAGAGGATAAGAAAAAAAGAAAAAGGATAAGAAAAAGAAAAAAGGATAAGTAAAAGGAAAAAGAGGTTAAGAAAAAGAAAAAGAGGATAAGAAAAAGAAAAAAAGGATAAGTAAAAGAAAAAAGAGGATAAGAAAAAAAGAAAAAGGATAAGAAAAAAGAAAAAGAAAAAAAAGGATAAGTGAAAGAAAAAAGAGGATAAGAAAAAAAGAAAAAGGATAAGAAAAAAAGAAAAAGAAAAAAAAGGATAAGTGAAAGAAAAAAGAGGATAAGAAAAATAAAAATAAAAGGAAATAGAAAAATAAAAAGAGGATCAGAAAAAGAAAAAAGGATCAGAAAGAGAAAGAAGAAAAAGGAGCCGCAGCCGGGAGCGTTTTGGAGCTTTCCATTCCGCTTCTGGTATTTACATTTTTTTCATCTCTCCGCGCTGTTGGCGTTTCCCGACCTCCCCACACCCGCTCCGGGGCACCCACTCGGGTCACCCACCCCCGCGGAGACCGACCCGGGGCACCCTCTCCTCTGCCCCCGGGACACCCGCAGGGGTGACCCTCCCCGATCCAACCCAACCCCCCCCCCCCCCCCCTTCCCCATCCTCCGCCCAGGGCCGGTCCCGCTGCCGGAAGGGAAGCGGCGGCGCCCCCGGAGCTCGGCCGCTCCCTCCCCGGGCCGGGAAGGGGAGGGCCGGGAGCGGGGCCGGGAGCGGGGCCGGGAGGCGGCAGGTGCGGGGATGGCGGCGGGGGACGCGGAGCAAGTGCGGTACTGCGGGAGGTTCTCCTACCTCTGCCTCAAGCTCACCCTCATCGTCTACTCCACCACCTTCTGGGTGAGCCCCGCGGGTGGGTGCGGGGGTGGGGACAGCATCACGCAGCGGGGAGGAGGAGGAGGTGCGTGGGGTTGTTCCTTGTGCCTTCCCGGGGTTTTGCAACCCTTCGTGCTTTCCGCCGGCACACCTGTGGCTGTGGGTGTAGCTGCCCTGGGGACCGACGGACTGGTTTCGGTGGATTAAAAAAAGTATTAATATATATAATCATATAATCTATTAAATACTGCTCTTTCCCTTGGGGGGAGGGGGGGGCGGGGAGCTGGGCAAACAAAGCCTCTCCACGCAGCCAGCCCTCCCTAGGTGGGAAAATCCCACTGACTTCTCAAATGTACCCAGACCGCTGAGGTTTTTAAAAGGTGCTTTTCCAGGCTTTGGGACGATGCTGGGCTGGCTCCGGGCTGTAGGAGATGCTCAGGCTGGGGGTTCTTTCTGCCTCTCTGAATTTAAAAGGCTCTTGATCTGCTGGGTTTCGGTGGAGGGAGGGAGAGGTGTTCAGAAGGTGGGAGCTTGAAGCTTTTGGCGTCTTGCCTGGGAGGAGAGGTTTTGGATTTGCCAGGAGCGATAGTAAGTGTCTGATTAAAGCCACCATGGTGAAGGACGAATGAAAAATTGAAATGCAAAGTGTCTGGGGGGTAATTCAGGCTTTTTTGGGATCCTGGGTATCGTTTGGCTTTCCTAGGAAACAGATTGACGGAGGAAACCCCTTGGGTTTGGGCTGCTAAAGTTTCCTGTGTTACTCCAGGGCAGCTGTTCTGCAGGTGCCATTTTCAGAAGAGGGAAATTCATTGCATTTATTTTTCAAAACCCCCTTCTATTTTTTTTTGTTATTATTGTTTTTTTAAAGGAGCGTGCGTGCTGTTTGTCAGCTCTGCGTTTTCCCCCTGGCAGCCCGGGCCCTGCCTGGCGGGCTGTGTAAAAATTAATCTGCGGGCAGAAAAAACGGGCCCTTGGGAAATGTTTCTCCAAGCGTCCCCAGAGGACAAAGCCCCTTTCAGGCAGCCCCGAGCAGTTTCTTTACCCCTTTG
>JAOQGH010000002.1:4491711-4515851 GCA_025769975.1 Gallinago jamesoni | reverse complement strand
GGTCACAGGCCTCCAACTTGACCCTGCTCCATTAATTAGAACCCTCTGAGTCCTGTCACACAACCAGGACTCAATCCGCCTCATCTATCCCACACTTCCTTATGTGGGACTTATGTAGCACTCAGGACTGAACTGCAAGAAAAGACATGACTGCCAGAATTTGCACGCGATCACCAAAAATTGAAAGGTGCCCCAATTTCAGATTACATGCATGACGCAAAGTAGAAACCATAAGATTCTAGAACAACTGGGAGAGGGACAAAAGAACAGAGCTAATTTTAAGATGCTTGAACTCTATTCAGTTCTTACCGTGTGTCCGCTCCTGTAGTGTCCGAGCTCTGTGCTTCTTATCGTCACGTCACAGAATCACAGAATGTTATGGGGTCAGAAGGGACCTCTGGAGATCATCGAGTCCAACCCCCTGCCAGAGCAGGGTCACCCAGAGCAGGTTGCACAGGAACGTGTCCAAGTAGGTTTTGAATGTCTCCAGAGACGGAGACTCCACCACCTCTCTGGGCAGCCTCTTCCAGGGCTCTGCCACCCTCACAAGAAAGAAGTTCCTCCTCATGTTTAGGTGGAACTTCTTATACTCAAGTTTGTGCCCATTTCCTCTTGTCCTGTCCCTGGGCACCACTGAAAAAAGACTGGCCCCATCCTCCTGACACCCACCCTTTAAGTATTTATAGGTGTTGACCAGATCCCCCCTCAGCCTTCTCTTCTCCAGACTAAAAAGACCCAACCTTGGAAGGTGAGCAGTGCAAAGGGTGCCCGAAGCTTGGCTGCAGCCTGTGGTGAGTCAGGGAACACAGTCCCTGGAGGAATGGCCAAGTCCATGGTGGAAGGGCAAAAGATACAGGTAAGGAACATAAGCGTGAGCTCTGAAAGCCTTGACCTTTCCAATTGCAAGAGTAAGGAGCCTGCAAGGAGGTGTCCCTCCACCTTTGCTGCTGGTGCTCTGGGACTGGAAATGTGTAATGTTGTCGGGACGTGCCTTTGCCTCTCTTGAGTCTTCTCTTCACCCTTCTCTTGGTGGTGAGGGCCTGTGCAGCTGCAAGCCCTGGTGGCTCATCTCAGGGTATGCAGTGATGGTGATGATTTTCTGTCCCCTGGTTTGCCACAGCATCAGACACATCCCAGGCTTGATGTAGCTTTGCTGGCCCACTTTCCTTGTAAAGTGGCCCAGTTGAACATGGCACTGAAGAGGACTGCTGCTGCTCATGTTGCTCACAGCCCTCCCAAAGTCCTTCTCCCTGCACGTGGGGCTGGGAGACAGGCGGGCACAGCTCTGGGAAGGTTCCTGTCCCAGCAAAGGGGGCAGATGCTGGTGCTGATGCTGTGCTGGGCTCATCCCAGCTGAGACTGTGGCTCAGGTGAAAGCAGTCTGTGCCCTGATGGTCCCCAGCTTCCCGGCATTTGGTACTTACTAAAATAGTGTTCAGCCTCCAGGAAAGGGAGGTGACATGTCCGAACCCCCCCCAAAACAGCTCCATCTTTGGGCTTGGTCCAATTCCAGGCTAGCTGTGAGCTTATTTCCATATAAAATGCATCCAATCCACCTGAGGAAAGGAGCTTTGTAAGAAATACTCTCTCTATGTCATAGGGTCATCCCACAGCCCTGGGAGCGGGGACAAAGGCGGGGGGGTGGACAGAATGCTCCTTTTTTGAGCATCCCCTGGCGAGCGGCCCCATTGCCCAGCAGCAGAAGGAGAGGCTGTTGGTGCCCAGGGGGTGGCTGGACCATCCCTGCTGCAGCCCACCCTGCTTCCCCAACCCTGCTGCCCCGTGAACGAAGCAGGATGTGTCCCTGCCGCCCCCAGCCCGGTGGCAGCAGCAGTGGCACGCCAGCCCCCCACCCCAATTATTGCTGGGTGTCGAAAAGGACATTGAAAAGCAAGGAGGAGAGCTGTGAAGAGGGTCACTTTAGTGGCTCTTTCTCTCTCTCCTTTTTTTTTTTTTTTTTTTCTTTTCCCCCGAGAAGGAAGTTAGAAAAGCAGAGCCCTCAAAGCCGCATTGAAAGGGTGACAGAGACGGGATAATGCGTAAGACGGAGGGAAGGAATCTCAGAGCACTCGCCACGGTGTTTTAATGATCTGTTAACAATTACCCCTTTCAGGGGAGAACATATGGTAGATGGTTTGCTTTAAAAAAAAAAAAAAAAAAAGGACAAAAAAGAAATTACTTCAGAAACTTAAATGATGGTGCAAAATCGTGGGGATGGGACTGCGGTGAAGAGCTGGGGGAGGGAGGTGTAGCCCCCAGGGCAAGAGGATATTGGATGATAAGGGGATGTGGGATGATGTGTCCCTGATCATGGGGGCTTCGCTGGAGCCAGAACCCCCCCAAAAGGTACTCGGCAGCTGGCAGGGGTGGCTGGGGCAGGGTGTCTGAAGGAGACAGAGTAGGTCTGAAGAAGTGCTGTAATGAAGAAAACTGATAAGGAAGATGTTGGGACCCAGGAGCTGTGCGTTCATGTGGGGGACAGCAGCCCAGTGCCCCCCACGTCTCCAGTGCTTGGGCTGTGCTGGGTCAGGACCCAGCTTAGAGCTTTGCAGGGCTTCAAAGGACTTGGCAGTGCTGTGGAGCACTGGGCACGGTCCCTGTCCCTAAGGGGTTTAGTGGGTGAGAGCCCCATCCCTGTGGGCTGCCCTTTGGGCTGGGGGCAGGAGCATCCCTCCTCGCCTTGGGCTCAAGCCTGGCTGTGCAGGTATGGCCAGTGATGAGCTGGTGTCTCCTTCCCTGCAGCCAGGGGCTGATGTAGCCACCCAAATGACTAAAATGCTTTGGATGCATCCAGGTGAGTGAGTGTTTTGAGGTGTCCCTGCCATGAGGTCACTGCCACTGCCCAAGGTTCAGCCCTGGCTCACCAAAATTGCATTGCCAAGGACTGATACAGGCTGGACGCAACTTTTCTTGCAGAGCTGAGCTGCAGCTAAAATTAGGTGTTATGATTCCACGGTGTTTTGTGTGAAAATATCCAGAGGTGGAGTTTTTTTTTTTCCATTTTCTTGAAAAAAACACAAACCACTACCATTTCTCATGGAGATATGAAAGTCAGGCTGGCAAGGGCTGGCAGGAGGGGCTGTGCTGCTCGGGCTCCCTGGGTTCGTTATACACCTCGACTCAAGAAGAAAATGCTGCAATAGTGCAGGGTAGGAAAAGCCTCCGATTCAATGATTAGGGACTCAGCAAATGGACCCCAATGCTGGATGAAGGGTTGGGAGAGGGCTTCCAGCATCAGGAGCTGGGATGAGGTGTGTGCAGATGGACACAGGGGATGGCGAGGCTGGGACAGGGGAGGGTGGGTGAGGAGGGATGCTTCTTCCTGAGACTGGAAGGAGGAAGGAGATGGGAAGAGACTGGGATGGTCAGGGAGGGGATGGTGTCACACGTTGGGCAGGTGAGCTATGGCATATGGGCAGGGATAGCTGGGATGAGGTGACAAGGATGGCTGGCAGGGACACCAGCAGAAGGCGTGCCAGGAGAGGGGAAGCAAGATGCGGGAATGGGAGTGAGGGGATGGCGAGGCTGGGACAGAGGAAGGTGGGCGAGGAGGGATGCTTCTTCCTGAGACTGGAAGGAGGGAGGAGACGGGAAGAGACTGGGATGGTACAGGGCTGGTCAGGGAGGGGATGGTGTCATGCGTTGGGCAGGTGAGCTATGGCAGCTGGTGTTGCTTGGGTTGGTGTGGGGGCTGCCACCACATTCAGCCCCTTGGGACAGTCGCTACCAGAGCTGTTATCGCAGCACTGAAGGCTGCCAGATGTGAATGGCACAGCTGGGAATGTCGCTGAGAGAAGCCTGAGCTGGTTCTGGGCAGGTCACGGGGCCGGTGGGCAAAAATAACCACACCACACCTTTACGAGTCTCATCCCTCCTGCTAGCAGCGGTTCGGCTCCAGCAGTGACCCAGCACCACGCTGGGCACGTTGCCCGGCGGTGGCAGTGATGTGGCAGCAATGTTGGTTCACAAAGGAAGGCTCAAAGCCCTCATGTCTCACTTTGTCCCATGTGGAGGGCTTCGATGAAGATCTGGAGAGGGGTTAGTGGCGTGTGAGTCCCTCAGGGCACCTCTGCCCTTGTTTCCTGGCCAAGCGGGCAATTTCCTTCCAGACTCCTGGCTTTTAGTAGCTTTTTTACTTCTCGGAGACCAGCCCTGGTGCCTTCTGGTATGTTCAAAGTTTGATTTGTAGAGCCTCTAAATCAGAGAAGTGCATCTCCGATTATTTGTGGAGGTTGGGAGGCATCATCTCTGGAGGTGGGGAGCAGCTGCGAGATGGGGAGTTTCCGAGCATGCCAATATGGCCAGTCTGCACCACTTAGATCCTCACTGGGCATCAAAATGCCAGAATTTAGCTATTTGCCCTTACAGGAGAGAAGTGCCAGTCAGGAAGATGGTAGTCTGAGGTCAGCATATCCTTGGTCTGTGACTACTTATTGATGGCCAAAGGAGGGTTGATGATACTGAAGCCTCAGGTCTGTGTTGTCCACCTGTTAGCTGAAGATGACCACAGCCAGCTGGTGAAGTCCAAGCACTGGAGATATCCTGCCATGAAAGCTTCTTCCTGTTCAACTGTAGCTGCAGAGACAGTGATTTTCTAATTAGTAGTTATCCTTTGAGCTTTCTGTGCAGGCAGGTGATACACAAATAGGGGTTTACTCTGGGCCACTGCAGCTGCTGAGGAGTTGAAGAATGTGTTAAGCCCCCATTGTGTTTCATTCAACCTTCAGAGGATTGTTGTGCTGGTGGTGGCTTCTTCGAGATCTGGCCAGAAACTTGTTGTAAAGCTTAAAGTACTTGGAAAACCCGAATGAGAGAGGGTGCTGGATGTGTAACCCACCCTGTCCGCACAGGCTGTCATCAGGGTAGAGGAGAAACCCTCTTTCTGAGAGGTGAAATGGGTTGGGGCAAGGAACCACTTGCCACAAGCAGAAAAGTGAGCAAGCCTGGCAGAACTGGGAATGGTGGGAGGTGACCAACTCCCAGAGAGGTGATGACTGTCCTTCCCTACCTGGGCAGACACTTGGGTGGTTGGGTAAATACTTTAAGGTAGGAGGTTTCGCAGTGCCCACCTGTAGGCATTGCAGCCCAATATCCAACTGACCCTCTTGTTTTTGGTATTCGTCCCCAGCCTTTCCTTTCCATGGCATTTCTTTCCCTTTCCTCTGTGCTATCCAGAGATAACCCAGGGTTTTTGCCACGCTTGAGATCGTTACGTTCTGACCCAAAATATGTTTTAGTGTTGGAACAGCCGTCTGCTCTTGCAGCCTTATGAAGCCATCACCTGTCAGGCTGTGCTTTAAAGGCACACGAACATGGAGAGAGGTTTATTGTACACTGGAAACTCTTGGGTTTTCTTTCCCTGTGCACTATCAGGGCTTCGGCTGTTCTTGTGCTGTGACAGCATCCCTTACCCCAGGGCTCTGTTGGGTTATTCCAGCCCCTGAGCAGCCTCAGCCCCCAGCTCTTTTAAATCAGAACGTGAGGTGCAGAGCCCATCTCCTGATGGGACTAGAGGAAAACCTACCAGCTCTGGCACGGATTGGGTCTTCGAGGCAGATTTCTGCAGCAGAGAGAGGGCTGGTTATGGAGGGGATGAGCATTTGCAGCTGGTGGGGTTTGTGCCAGTGCAGGAACGAGGTGTTCCTCCTGGCACAGCCTTGAGCAGATCCCACTTTGTGGAGAAAGACACCCAAGGGGGGCTGGTGGGGTGGGGGTGGTGGGAACGTCCTTTCCAGTGGCCCTGGCCACACAGGGAGAGCTGTTGCTAGCCAAGCCCTCCGCGTGTGCACCAGTCGCCCTGGACTCTTTGCTCTTGTGCTGGACCCCAGCCGGGAAAGCCGGGAAGATTTACGGTGGCGAAAGGGGCTTTGCCATCCCTTTTCCCGAGCAGTCTTTGCCCCTCTGCCCCTTCCCTCCCGCCCCCCGGGGTGGGGGTGCCGCTTCCTCAGCGCTGGCCGGGGAAGGGACGATTCCTCGGAGGTTCCTCCGTGCGCCCCGTCGGGCGGCTCCAGGGGACGCGCTCTCGGCGCCGCTGGCCGGGGCTTTCCTTTCTTCTCCTGGTTTGTTTAACATTGTTTTAAAAAAAATATCTATTTTCTTTTCCTTTGGGGGCTCCTTGTCCCCTCCTTCTTGTCGCATGAGGAGAAGAGGGGTTGGGGGGTGGGAAGGAGGGAACGGAGAAATATTGTTTGAGTTCACAAAAGGTGGTGGTGGGGGGCATCTGGTGCACCTTGCGCCTGGCATCTGTGCTCCTTGTGTCCCCAGCAGCGCGCCCGCACCGGGCCAGGAGGGGCAGGCGTGCATCTGTTGGGCGCCACAATAAAGTCACAAAACAGAGGCGCGGAGCCGGCCCCCCCTCTCAAAGGAACGGGGTGAGGGGGGGGGTGGGATGGGGGGAAGGAAACGCGGGGCTTGCGGTTCCCAGGTAGGGCCAGGGCCGGGGCCGGCAGCTGCTCCCCCGGCTCTGAAGGGCTGCGCTCCGCTCGACATATGGCACCGCAAATCACGGTACCTCCTGAGCAGCCCCCCCGGCCGCGGGGGGGGTGTGTGTGTGTGAAAAGACGGGGCGGCCCCCCCCGCAGGTGCCACCACTGTGCGCCCCCGCGCACCCGCCGTCCCCGAGGCGGGCGGAGGGCGCGGAGAGACGGGCGGCCCCTCATCCCCCCCTGTTCCCCGGCCTTTTGGGGAGAAGGGGTCGGGAGGGGGCCCGGCTTTATCTGCCCTCCCCTCTCCGGAGCGAACAGCCCCCGCAGGGCGGGCGGGAGGGCTGGGGGCCGAGCCCCGCTTCGCGGAACGTCCCCGACGCCTGGCAGGCGAGAGATGCGCCGGGGCCGGGCTGGTTACCATATGTTTTCAATAAAATAAGACAAATAGGGCATGGGAGATAGGGGTTGCAGTAAACCTGTTATAAAAGCAGCATAAAAGTGGGCCAATGTAAACGGCAGAAGGGCCCCTCCTGGAAGAGCCGTTAGGTGCCAACCCCGCGACGGGGCGGCCCGGCCAGGTGTGAGCGGGAGCCCGCCGCGCTGCCCCCGCAGATTTATTTCTTTTTTTTTTTTTTCCTTTTTTTTTTTTTTTTTTTTTTTTTTATCACGTTTGTGGTATATACGGTGCTTGTTATGCTAACTATGAGTAAACATACCCGGCCGGGCTTTGAGGCGACAGGAGGGAGTTATCGGAAAGTGGCAGTGGGAAGGTGATTTAACAATAACGTTGTCTTGTTTGCCAGCAGGTGATGTCTGCCCCCCAGCCCCATGATTAATGCTTCCCAAAGCACTCCACTTTACAGTCTCTTGTAATTATTTATTAAACGAAATCTATTTATTATTATTTTAGCAAACAGCGGTACCAGGTGGGGCTTTCTTTTCCTCTTCAGCTTTTGTTTGAAGGACGTTTGAAGTGGGCAGTCTGAGGCTTGGAAACTCGCTCGCCAGATTTTTTTGTCATCCAATTGCACAGGCGCACACACACACACGCACACAGGCACAAAAAAAAGAAACCCCAACAACAACAACAACAAAAAAACCACCCCATACCCAAGAAAGCCCGCCGGGCCCTTCCTATTCATCCTCCCCTGCCCTCCGAGCCGCCCCTCGAGAAGGGGCGACCGAGCCGCCGCAGTGGCCGGCCCCCCCTCGGCCCCTCTCCCCCCTCCCTCCGCGCTGCGGGAGAGCGGGGCTGCCCGCCCGCCGCGCATCGCGCTCCCTGGAGAGGCAGAGCGCACCGCACCGCCCCGCAACGCCCCTCACCGCCGCCTCCCCGTGAGGGTCGGGAACCGGGCCGGGCCCAACCGGGGGAGCTGCCCCCCGGCACCGCCGCGGCCCGAACGGGACGATCCGGCCGTTCCCGGCGCCGGTATCCCCGGCCGGTATCCGCCGCGCCGCTTTGGTGAAGGAGCGGGGGGCTCCCGCCCCGTCGGGGCTGTGCTCTGCCGGCAGCCCTGCCCGCACCCCCGGGGCCGCCGGGCCGTGCAGGAGGGAGGCCGAACCCGCCGTCCCCGGGCCCCCCCGCCCTCCGTCGGGGAAAGGTGCCCCGGGCCCGGGCCGGTCCCCGCCGCCTCCCGCAGCCGGTGCGCAAAAGTCCCCGGCACGTTTTGCGCACCGAGCCCCGGTGGCGGAGCAGTCGTCTCCGGGCCTAGCGCCGGGCTGGCGGGGCGAGGGTGGCCGGGAGCTGTCGGGGGGCCCTTCCTCCGCGGGACTCAGCCCTCGTTTCCCCGGGGGGAGCGAAGGCAGGGCGCGGGGGGGCAGGAGAACGACGTCCCCCTCCCCGCCACCACCACCCCACGCCGGTGCCGGCGCTCGCCACCCGCAGGGCAGCGGCCGCAACTCCGCCCGTCGGTGCCCGGAGGGAGCGGGGCTGTCCCCGGCGGGGGGAGCGTTGCGGGGGCGAGGAACGGGTCCCCCCGAGGCGGCAGGGTCCCCCCACGCTGTCCCCGGAGGGTCCCGGGAGCACCGGGGCGGCGGGAGGTGACCGTGGCTCCGCCGAGGGGGGCGGAACCGGAGCAGGGTCGGGGGGGTGTCGCCGGGATTGGCATCGGGGTGTACCCCTCCGGGCCCGACCGGGCGTCCTCGGGGACCCTCGGGGTGCTGCCCCGCCTGTGCGCAACCGGGTGCCCGCGGGGACCCCTGGCACAGCCGGGATCGCCCGCCCCGACCCCCGCTGCAGCCCCGCCGAGCCCCGCCGTGGTGCAGCATCCCCGCCTCCTTGGGGTCGCCGGCTCGGCCCCGGGGGTCCCGTCCCGAGGGAGGGAGGGAGGACAGGGCTGGGAGGGAAGGGGGGGGTGGGGTGGGTGGGAGGCGAGTGGACGGGTGGGGGCGGGGGGTTCCGACGCGGCGTGGGAGCCGGTGGGGTCTCGGTCGGCGGGGCCGGGGCAGCGGGCGGTGCCGGTCCCGGCACGCTCCAGCCGGGCTGATAAGATAAAAGCGTGCCAAGGGGTGGGTGCGGGCGGGGGGGCGCACACGCCGCCCGCCCGGGAAATCCCCATTGTCTGCCGGCCCTATATATATAGGGGCTTAACGGCAGTCGTGTGCCGGCCGCGCAGCCTCTCCTTGCCCGCACGCCAGGGAAAGCGGGGAGGGAGGGTGGCGGGGGGCGGGGGGGGGGCAGCGGAGCGAAAAGCCGCTCTCCTGCCCCCGGCAGCCCCGCCGGGGGCTCAGCGGGTCCAGCCGGCGGGGAGAGGGCTCCTCTCCCGGGAGGGGTACGGCCACCGGCGGGGTTTTGCGGGATGGCCCCGCAGAGCGACCGCTCGCCGGGCGAAGGGCAGCCCTATTTCGGCGGCGCCGAGGACCTCCCCTCGGCGAGCAGCGGGGGAGCCTCGCCGGCCCGCACCGCCCTGGCCCCGCGGGAGGCGGCGGCGGCGGCGGGGACCCGCAGGAAGGGGAAAGCGCGGCGGGGCCGCGGCAAGGCGAGGAGCGAGGGGCTGCTCAGCAAGCAGAAGAGGAGCCGGCGGATGAAGGCCAACGACCGGGAGAGGAACCGCATGCACCACCTCAACTCCGCCCTGGACGCCCTCCGCAGCGTCCTGCCCACCTTCCCCGACGACGCCAAGCTCACCAAGATCGAGACGCTCCGCTTCGCCCACAACTACATCTGGGCGCTCACCCAGAGCCTCCGCCTGGCCGAGCAGGGACTGCCCGAGCCCCCCGCCCCGCCGCCTCCGCCGCCGCCGCCCCCCCCAACCCCTGCCGCCGCCGGTTCCCTCCCCGGACCCTGGGACTCGCCCTGCCCCGCCGCCCCGCCGCCCGCCGCCCTGCGCCGCGGTCCCGCCGCCTTCCCCGCCTTCCTCTGAGGCCGCCGCGGCTCTCCCCCGCCTTTTGGCCCCCCCCCCCCCGTAGCCGGCGGAGAGAAGGGAGGGGGGTCCCCGCGCTGGGCGTCGGGGGGCGGTGGGAGCCTGCTTCCCCCCCCCCGGGAAGAGCAGCGGGAGCGGGCGGACACACACACACAAAAAATAACAAATAACAGCAATCACGGTTTTGTACTCGGGAACGGTAAATTATATTAATTTGTCGCTATCGGTATTTATTGATTATATTTCGTAACAAATATATATTTTGTATATAAGAGTATTTTTGGCAGCGGTGGTCCAGCTGTTTGCACCGGGGAGGGGAGCCGCGGCTGTATTTGGGGGTTTCTTTTTTGAGGAAGAGAATAAAGTGTGTGTCGGTCAAGACCTGTGCAAGGCCGTGGGGTTTTTGTGTTGTTTTTTTTTTATTATTATTATTATTATTTTATTGTTTTGTTTTTGTTTTTCCACCGAGGGCTTCCCGGGGCATTTCAAAATCGCGCGCAGTCCGCGCCGGAGGAGGCAGCGCCGGCCCCTGCGGGGGCTTCTTGCGCGGTGGTGGGACGGTGCGCCCGGTGCCGGGGTGCCCCCCACCTTCCCCCCCCCCTTTCCCTGCGTGGGGAGGGCCGGTGATGGCGAGGGGGCGCAGAGAAGTCCCGCTCCTGTGCGCACCACGGCGGAGAGTGCCCGCCGAGACCCACGCAGGGATTTCAAACCGGGGCCTCTCTTTTCCAGCCGCCCTCTCCCCGCGGGACCGGGAGGGGTCCGTGTGACATCCCGTCCCTCCGGGCAGCCCCTCCGTTCCGCCCGACGTGTCCCGCCAAGGTGAGCCCGGCTGCAGAGCCCTCCCCGCGCAGGTGGGGATTTTCAGCGCCCTGGGATCTAACCCTGGGGCTATTTTGGGGATGTGCCCCCGGGGGGGCACAACGCTCCAGCTCCTGGGGCGCTGAGGGGTCCCCCGGAATAGCGCTGCTCCCGGGCCGACCCCATCCATCCTCCCCGGGACGGGGTGGGGGGAGGGCCCAGCGGGGCGGGGGGCTGCGGGACAGCTGGAGGTGCGGGGGGGGGGAGCGTCAGGCCGCTTAAAAAAAAACAACCCGGGGGAGGTGGGAAAAGCACCCCCTCCCTCCCAGGGGACGACAAGGGGAGAAGAGAAGCCGCCTGAATCCCGGGAGCCCTTTTCTCCCAGGGAACTCAATTTGTAGCCGGTAGATTTACTGCCGGGCCGCCTCCCCTCGCCGGGCTGCCCCCGCGGGGGGGTTGGGGGAGGGTGGGGGGGTACAATCGCCAGACAAAGCTGCCCGCGAGGCCCAAAGCCCATTGTGATGCTAATTGTTCTCGGCTGAGCCCCCTTCGCCCGCTATTCGGACGCTATTGAGGCAATTTGTAGAAGAAAAGAAATTTGGGTTACTGGCAACAAAGACGCACGCAACAAACACACGCACGCACACACCTCTCAGACCAACAGCCCCCCCCCCCCCCCCCCCCCCCCCCCCCCCCCCGCCCCCCGCAACAAAAGAGGCGAGAGTGAAACCTCACCGCGTACGGGCATCCCGGGGGCTTGTCCCGCCGACGGGGCGGGGGGCGGGTGGGGGGGGACGGGACATCCCCATCCATCCCCTCCCCCCCGGGAGGCCTGGGGTGAGGGAGACCCCGCGGGGTGGGTGGTGGCGGGTTCAGGGGGTTGGGGGGGTGCGGGGAGGGAGCGATGCGCGGAGCGTCCCCCGCGCCCCGTCCCGCATCGGCCTCGCGGGCTCTGGCCATGGTGCTGAAAGCGGCGGCCGGGCCCGGGGAGGACCGGGGTGCGGTGCTCCCTCCCGCAGGCCCTTCTTTTTCCCCCGTCCCCACGGTGGGGTTCAGTTTTGGGGGGTGGTCTGGCCCGGCCGGGCACGAGGTTGTGGGGAATGCCTCCCGGTGTGGCAGCCCCCCCTTCCCCGGCTCTGTGCGTCTTTCCCGGGATTTTGCAGGGCTCGGCCCCCCGCGCTGTCTGGTCGTGGAGAGCTTCAGGTCGGCTGTGGGCAACATCACCCAGTCCTGGAGGGAAGGGAGAGGCCGGCTTGGGCCCCAGTGCCAACCGGACACTTTGCAGCTCAGGAAACACACGGGGTTTGAGGGAGCGTGGGGAAGCAGTGATCTCTTCCCCGGAGCTCGACCCATCCTGCACAGTAGAGGAGCTGCAGGTGGCCCACGGACCTGGGAGAAAGGAGTGAAGGCACCATGGTGCCGGCGCCGACAAGTGAGGACAGCAGCACTTGCTTCCTACTTGAGAGCTTTTTTTGGAGATCTGCTCTTTCTGCTGCCTCCTGGGAGCCCTTCAGCCGCGCCGAGCCCCACTACTTTGCCTATTCATTGCTCTGAGAAGCAATACCCATCACGGCTGGAGAAACGCAGGCCATGGGGCAAGGTTGAGGACTAGGAAAAGGCCGTGTGTGCCTATCTCTGTGTGTACTGTTATAGTCCTGAACGTGATCTATCTGCGTCGTAGATCAGATAGGCAGAATGAAAGACCTAATTGTATTCCTCCCCCTTCCCCCCCCCCCCCCCCTTTCTGGCTGAATTGAGTATTGTTTTCCTACTCCAACAGTCTGCAAAGTGCTCCAAGGCCTCCGTGTGTGGCCACAGGCAAAACACCATCATTATTTGGGTGATAAAATCATTTAATGTTTTCCCCTGCTAGTCCAGCTCCACTCTGATATCTCCCCGTGGGAGGTATCACCTTGCCCTGGCTATCCGTGTGTGCTGCAGGACCGAGGAGGACAACAACACACTCTCTTAGTCTGCAAAAGTAGCATTTTCTGCAAAAAAAGAATGCAAAAGGGAGCTCAGGGTCTATATGGGTAAGAAAAGGGGGAAGAAAAGCCTGAGAGCCCAGTGAAGAGCAGGTTTTACAAAAGTCCCCAAAGATGTCTAAGCGGCTGTATTTTTGGAAAGCGGTCACTTTAGTGGGTTTTACGGCATTGTGGATTCTTTTCTCTGGAAGCTTAGGATGTTTCTGGTCTTCCAGCTGTGGGGCTATATGTTGGGGGAGGCGGGCGGATTTACTACCTCTGGAGAACTAGTGACTTCTTTAGGGGCTTGAATGCATTTTTTCTTTTTCTTTTTTTTTTTTCTTTCTTTGCCTCCACATTATTAGGTTAATCATTGCTTGAACCGGTTGCTATGGTTTTGGCAAACCCATGGAAACTTGATAATGAAGACTGAAAGACTCTTTTTCCATTTATCTTTTCTCTATGTTTAGTGCATGATGGTCTCATTTCTCCCGGCGGGGCTGTCCCAGCGCCAGCGCCCGGCCTTTATAACCATGGCTGCTGCGATGGCCTCCGGAGATTTTGATGGGAAGAAGCAGGTGGCCGCTGGGACCGCGACCGTTTCAGATGCATTCTTGCAGGCGATGGGTTGGGAACGCTCTGAGCCCGAGCGCAGCCGGGTTTCGTGGCTGAAATCCCACGCAAAGCGGACTTAGCTTTTCTTTCTGCAGCCAGGGGAGACCCCGCTGCTACAAGGCGGTGCTTTCACGCCCTCAAAAGTGTTAGATCTCTTTCCGTTTTGACAAGGAGATTTTAGAGTAGGTGATATTATCCTCTATTGCAGCGATAAAAAAGGCTTTACATCTGTCTCCTCCTGAGCCTTCCCTCTCCTTGTAGCTGCATTTTACTGCTGAACTCCGGCTGTAGGGAGATTCAGTAAACTCTGGCTGTACCTCCAAACCAGAGTCTCCTCCTCACCAGTGTTCTGCTCAAGGTTAAAATGGTGGGCTGAGGGTGATAAACAATTGAAAACAGAGCCTGTAAATCATCTGCATGGCTCAGTGAGGCCAGGCTCATTGCCAGGGCCAGGGGAAGGGAAACACCAGGGTCCTTTCCTCAGCGACAGACTCGTCCCCCTCCTCCTTGCTGGCTGGCTGGCTGGCTCCCTCGGGTCCGAAGGGTAGCGAGAAAATGAAGGTGATTCCCATCATCCCAGGGCAACTCCTTTGACCTCAGGTCTCCATTCTGTGCTGGAAGTACGGCTTTAAGTGAGTCGCCTCCTGCCCTCTCACATTGTTTGACATCGCAGCCGGGTCGCCCGGCGCAGGGGGCAGCCAGGGATGTCAACCACAGCCTCTACCCCCCTCACCGCCGGCGAGCAGCGGGGGCTCCTGCAAGTGGAGGAGCAGACCCTCTCACCTCTTCCAGGGTGGGTGGGGGTGCCCCGGTGTCCCCCCGTGAGGTGCTCCCGTGCCGGGCCGTGGCAGGCGGCTGCGGGCTGCGGCTGCACACCCGTCCTCCTGCGCCTTTCGGCATCGCCTGCGCTCAAGAAAAGGCAAAGAATTGGGATTCTTTCACATGGTCAGCCCTCAAAAGTCTGCCTTTCTCCCCCTCCCCACTCCTCCCGGCTATAATGACAATCCAAAGAGTTCCTGATAGGGTTTTAAAAGATGCTTATTCATTCACCGTCCACCAAGCATGAAAATCCAGCTCATTTGTTCATTTGTTGCTATTCTTCGCCCAAACGACCCCACAGGGGCTGAAGCCTGTTGCCGAAAACTTGTCACTCACACTTTTAACTTCTTTTTGTTGTACTTCTCTTTATTTCATTCTTCTGGGTCCCCACCTCCGCCACCACCCCACCCTCTCCTCCGGTCACAAAGGCAAGTCTGGGAAGCTCTTTAAAGCCGCAGTGCCCCCTTTTAAAAAATCAATACAAAGTAAAAGCAATAGCTGAAAGGAGATCCCAAGTTTGTGTAAGGAAGGGGGGAAACTCCGTCCCGTCTGGTCCCTGGGCTGCACATGCTGCTTAGCCCCAGACAGGGAGGATGGGAGGGGGGGATGCCACTGGGGGCCAGTGCCCTCAAGCTGCCTTCGAGCCCTGCCTGGGCTTCACCTGGCACCCTCACCAAAAGAGCTGGGCCTCTCTCTGCATCAAAGGAAACATAACCTGAGGGTTTAAGGGGATTTTAAGGAGAGGGGAAAAAGAATCAACCAAACAGTGAGCTCCCTGAGGAGCAGCCAGCAGTGTGGCTTGTCCCCTCCGTGGTGTCTTCTCCTCTGCTCAGAGGCTGTTTCACACCTGAGTGACGTGGCAGCCCTGCTTTCTAACGAGACTGACCCAGTGCACATCTCCCCTTCGCAGCTGTGGGCTCCATAGTGCAGGAGAAAAGGAGAAATCAACGTGTATCCGTGTTTGGAACTGGGCTGGACTGTACTAACTGGTCTCTGAGCAGGTCCTATCTGCTTTTCAATCCAAGTCCCTGGCTGGCAAAGTTAGACTCTTCCCAGCTTAGAGTATTTAGTGATGCTCTGCCTCCCTGGAGGAGGAGATGCATGATAACACCCACAGCATCTGTCTTCATTCCCAGACACATAGTGTCCTCAGGTGGGTTTTATGGCAGGAGCTCCATGTTGGCTTTGTTTGGGTCATCCTGCTGCCCTGGCTGTTCCCTCATCAGGGATGCTCCTAGAAAACCCATGCTGGGGCAAGCAGGAGACATGAGTTTTCCACCTTGGGCTTGCTGGCCCCTCCGCAGCTCCATGCCCCCTCGGAGTGGTGACCGCCAGGTCATGGATGAGAGCAGGGTGGTGGGGATGAGGCACCTGGGACCACCCCAGCCCTCCCCTCATCATCGCTGGGTCTCCCATCCTGGTCAAACAGGGGGCTTCCCTCCCAGAGAGACACACACAGGTTTTTGTGTTTAAGGATCCCCGTGGACATCTCTGATTGTTCCACACCCAGAAGTTGTGCAGCTGCAGCCAGGAAGAAGCCTTGAAACCTTTTGCTTTCATTTCAGCCGGAGCTGTGAGGCTTTATGTCATTTTTTCTGGGGCCTCAGATGTGATTTTTGCCCATCCTTTGCGCAGCCCTGCCTGGAGGGGATCCCGGCGTGAGGAATCACACCTCCATCTTCGCCCTGAGGTCTGTGGGTGAAGTGTGGGCTCCTTGCTCAGGCTCAGCTCGTTATTTCAGGTAGCAATTGTGGGGAAATTATCTCCCCCTCCCTTCTTGCCCCGTGGACACAAGTGGAGCTCGTTTCCTCTCTTTCTTGGGGCACCACATCCCCAAGTCTTCAGTACCCAAGTTTCGGTGGAAAACGCCGCCACCGATGTACCCAGGCATAAAGGCACCTGCCTGCCCACACTCCTCTCTCCAGGAGCTAAAGGGAAAAAGAAAAAACCCCTTCCCTGTCACCTGCCGGGTACCGATCCATCATCCCCAGACCCTGGGCACCAGCGACCCTCCCGCTCCCTCCCTGGGCAGGTTGTTTCAGGCGCTGAGACCTCCTGCCCGTGGGACAGGGGGAAGATTAATGGGGCAGGTGCTGGTGCCCGGAGCTGGCCCTCGCCCTGATAAGGTGGGAGCTGAGATAGTGCTGGGTCAATACTCAGCGGTGGCCACCTGGAGCTGTGGCTGGAGCCACCTGAGGGGCTCCAGGGAGGAGAGGACCTTGGGGGTCCTTCCCCCAGCAAGGTCCAGCTGTGTCCCGTGGGAGATGTATACCCTCCGTACTCTGCCGCAGCCCCCTGCACCGTGCCGGTGGGGACCCCCGCCTCCCAGCCAGACCCCCCGGCCATCTGCTCCCCCTGCCCACTCCCGCCCATTGGCTTTCACTGCACAGCCCAGCTCCCGGAGCAAAGCCAAGGTTTCAGCCTCCCCCGCCGTTAATAATTCCCGAGGGAGCGCAGCGTTCCCATTTATCACCCTTCCTTTAAAAACCCAGCAGTTATTCATGTCCGTGGTGTGTCTCCCCCTCTCCCCGCTGCCTTGCCTTTCCCAGGGTGCTGCTATGCCCTCGCTGCATCCCGCGGCGCCCCAACCTCCCCACATTTGGGCAAGAGGGGGTTTTGTGCCTGAGGGTGTCCCGCCATCACCCCTGCTTTAGGTGCTGGAGTTTGGAGCTGAATGGTAAGGCTGGCTGCACGTGTGAAAGCTCTGAAAGGGCACCTGTTGCTGGAAGAACTGCAACCCAGGGTTAGCCAAAATCTCTCTGTGCTTTGAAAAAGCTCCTCTGGTCATAAACCCCGATGTCCTTCGTCCTCACCTGCTCCTGGAACTGGGTTTTGTTGACTACTTGGTGGCATGGTGGGTGACCTGGAAGAAGCCTGGCAAGTTTTATTAGTATTTTCTTTTGGGGAACAGCGTGCTCCTGGCTGCAGGTTATTTATCCTGTACCTGGGAGATGCTCCTGCCCTGCCTGGCTCACTTCGGGCTACTTTAGCTTTATCTCAGGGGTCTGGGAGACTTATGGATGGGACCCTGGGGGTGCAAGTACCAACTGCCTTTATAACTGCATTTTTGGGGTGCACTTCAGCAGCCTTGCCATCCTGCAGTTTGGCCCTTTGCAAGAGGGCTTTTTCGGAGGGTTTTCCCATGGTCTGCCTCTGCTCTCCTGCGGGATGCTGTGCCACCCTGGCCGCCCCACGCCAGGCTGCACGGCCGATTAGAGACCCCCTTTGTCAATCCTAATTGGATTTTTCTCCCCTTGTTAGCCCGCAATGAAAATGTCACGGGCGGCAGGGAGGTGCCCATTCATCTCAAATTAAATTCGGTCGCCTCTCGGGCAAGCCACGCCGCTATTCACCCCGCAGCAGGCAGCTGCCGGGGGGACGCGACTGGGGGTCCCGTGCCCGCAGCCACCCTGGGGAAACGGGGAAAATACCCGGGCTTGGACAGAGAGGAGAAGGGCTGGGGTCCTCACGGCCCCCAATTTGTCTCTCCGGGTGGTCCCCGTGGCTGGCTGGGTGTTTTTTTGGTGGGCCATGCACAGCGGTGCGTTGCCAGGAGGTGGTGCTGGGATCCCGTGCCCTTGGCCTTGGCCGGACTCGGGCCAGGATGCTGGGTTTTCCAGGGAGCTTCCAGTCGGTTGCAGGGGGCTGTGAGGGGAGACAGATGGGGAAGGGGGGGAGGCGATGCTGGGTCAGAGCTGGCGAGGCAGGAGCACCTCTGCAAGGTCCCAGTGGAAAAGCAGGGAGCCGTAGGCATCGGCTCCCTTCCCTGGGAGCAGCGTGCCCTGCTCCCCGTGCCTGTGGGCATGATTCCAGCATCCCCCTCCACACGCCTTCTCAGAAGGAAGCCTGTGACATTTTATTACCTTCTGAAAAAAAACAACCAACATGCTTGGTTTTGACTCTGCTCCCTGCAAATTGCCCGCAGAAAGAAGCCAACCCCACGCAGGGAGGCTGGGGGCCATTCCGCCAAAAGTAAAAGAGCTCCGAATGAAATTGCAGAGAAGTCACTGGGAGGACAAACCAGAACTTATTCCTAAGGAGCACTGTTTTGGGGAGGTTTTCAAGCCCCTCGCCGCTCTGACTGTGCCTAAGCCTGCCTGTGAACTCCCAAACCCCACCGCGGTGGTGGTGGTGGTGGGGACCCTGGTCAAACACAGCCCAGGTTAGAGACGGTTTCTCAGCTGAGCTTTTGTGCTCCGGGCTGTGGCAGGGTGTTTCATAAAAGGCAATTAAAGACCTGTCAACCCCATAAACGCAGGCACAGGGGGGCAGCTCAGCTCTCGAAGCGGGGCTGGGGTCAGAGGTCTTCTTGGCCACAAGGTGTTGGGAGCGAGGAAGCCACGTAGAGGTGGTGGGAAACGGGCTCCTCTGTGGAGGGGGTCCGAGCCCGGCCCCCAGGGCCACCCCAGCTACGTAGGTGCTGTGTAGTCCCTGGGATGGGACATTTAATAAGGAAGAGCGGTGTTTTTTTGTGTACACCCTATGACTGGAGAAGGTGAATTTATTTGCAGCAAACAATGGTGTTGATAACTTTTTCCGTTCTTTGCTTTCCTGTGAGTAAACAGCCATTCTTCTTACTTTTATAACAGCCTTCAGCATGGGAGTGTAAAGCGTCCAGGATTGTTTCTGTCCCGACTGGATGCCTCCCAGCCGGGGAAAGAGCTTTTCCTGTTGCCTGCCCAAATTCTTCCTCACTGATCTACTGAAGCCCAGGGTGGCTTTGCCTTTCCCTGACTGCGCTTGCACCCGAAAAAACGTTCCTGACCTAAACTTAGTGAAAAGCAGATGAAAGAGCTCTGGGGCTCCCCAGGGAGAATGAATGATCTGCAAACAGATGGATACTTGCAAAATTATTTTTTTTTTTTTTTTTCTTGCTGTCCTCCCCTCCCTGCTGCTGACATATATATTTGGAGAGACACTTGGAAAAACGTGGCCCTGGGCGTAGGGTCCCCAGGGGAGCTCTCTGAGTTTGCAGGGGTTGGGCAGGGAGGAGAAGGAGGAGGAGGAGGAGGAGGGGGGGGTCCTCGGGAGCAGTCAGGAAGGGCAGGCCATTAATTTCCATACTCAAATACCTTCTGCCAATGCTGCTTGGGAATCGAGGTCCCCCCAAAAACCACCCCGCAGGAAAGCAAAGCCAAGCGACGCAGGTGAGCTCCCCGCTGCCTTGGCCCCTAATCCAATTGCGTCAGTGGTCGAGCTGCGAGGCCGGGGCTCCCCCTCCAAGATACTTTTATTGCCTGGGAACCAGGCTGAGGAAAGGTGTGGCCTGGTCCTTTTATTATTTATTTTTTTTTCCTTCCCCCCACCGCTTTATTTGGCCGAATCCAGGAAAACGCAGGGGACAGCTTACTTTTTTGGAGCAGCGCGAGGGGCCGGGCTCCATGCAATTCACAGGGCCACGGGGATGCTCCTCACCATCTCCTTCCCCCCCAAATCGTTATTTTTCGCATCCCCTGGTGGCATTAAAAATGCATGCACCTGGGGTCCTTGGAGGAGAAGGGTGGGGGGATGACACCCCACTCCCTGCGGGGAGGAGCTTCTGCTGGCAGCCTAAAAACAGACTGCTGCGTCATGGCCAGCGGCTTCTTGGCACACTCTGGGAAACCCCGACCATGCTACAGGACATCATACATCAAGGGAGAGAAGGAAAACAATAATATCTCAGGAAGCAGCCCCGGATACTGCAGGGGAGAAGCTCAATTTAGACTGTTTCCTGGCCTGGAGGTCTGTGGCTGTGCTGGTTGTACCCATCATCAGAGGGGCCAGGCAAGACCACGCTTCTTAAGCTACTTATTTGCCACTTATTTATTGTTTTGGCAAGTTGCTTGTTTTTTTTCTTTTTTTTTTGGCATTCACACTATTCCCAAGCAGCCTGTGTTATTGGGGGGGGGGGGGGGGGAACCTGGGGGGGGGGGGTGCCGGGGGAAGGGGGGGTGGGAAATGATGCATTTCATAGCACTGGCCAAATTTGTCTCCTGTGGCGGCTCGCCCGAGCTTGGCTTTGGCCCAGGGAGTCCTGCAGGAAGGCAGCGTGTCTGGCCCCTCACCTGCCCTTCTTAAAGACCCCACAAAACCAGGAGAAGATGACTTTATGGTCAGCCTTTTTTTTTTCCAAGCCCCTTTTGCATTCACCTGCAAACGCCGTGCGGGCGACCAGTGATAGCGATGCAGTGGTCCAAGCTCCCCCCTTGCCATGGTGGCACCTCTGCCACCAGCTGCTGCCCAGCTCTCGTTTCCCATTACCGTCCCCAAGCCAAGGCTGTGGCCATGTCCTGGCTTTGCTGCGGGAGCAGGGATTTACAGAAAGCAAATTAAAAATACAAGCAGGTGGGAGGGGAGGGGGGTGTGTGCACAGCCTTCCCCGCTGCTCCCCCTGTACTTTTCACCCCGGCAAGGTCGGCCCCGTAAAACACAGGGAAGGGATCCCTGCAGCTTCTTGATTAACGTTGGTGTAACCTCTCGCAGGAAAAAAATCTCATCAGTGGAAAGAGCCTTTGGCAAGGCTTGAAACGGGGTCAGAAAGCAATGTCTCTAGGGGTTTTGTTATAGGGCATTTAGGAGTAAAGCACCATGTCCATCCTTGGACTTCTCTGCTCTCTGGGATACCCTGGCATAGCCCTGCTCCATAGGACACCTTGGAAGAGCACCCAGCCAGGTAGGGACTGGCCTGGTGTATTTCTAGAAGCCAGATTGTTTTCCCAAGTTTTTATATATATAAAAAATATGTTTTTAAAAAAATGACATTTAAAATAAAATAGATCTTGGCCACGGGACCCACCTCTCTGGCTTCCACCAGAGCAACATGGGATGGGCTCCCACCACGGCAGAGCTCCTCAGGCCAGCCAGCCAGGCAGGGCTTTAAGGCCTTCATGGTTTGGAAAGAAGAAATCATAAGGACGGGTGTACTTCAGCCAATAATGCTCAGCAACACACATGTGATCTAATATTTGCATTAAAATAGAATTTAAAGAGCCATTTCTCGACTCTTATTACTCTTTATATAACTTGACTTTATTAACTCCAGTCACCATTCCTAAGTAGCTTTTTTTTTTTCATATTTTTCAACAGAAAAATGTTTTCACCTGGACTAAATGGCTCTGCTCCTGCTCTGTGGGAGTCTGGGGGCTTGTAAAGGCTTCCAGAAGCTGATGGGCTGGGTTTTGGGGCTGAGCAGCCCATGGCAGGCTGCACTAAACCCTCTGCCAAGGGCTTCCCCCCCCGCACCTCTGCCTTGGATTCACGCAGAGGGGCTTCGCTGTGTCCCCGAAAGGCTGAGAAACGCTTATGGAGACTTTTCCTGCCCCGCTGAGATGGGATGGAAGCTCCTTTCCCACAGGATGATGCTCTCAGAGAGGCCCCCACGCATTCCGGCAATTCCCCTCAATTACTTTAATTTCCCTCCCCACCCTTTTTCTGTAACTCTGCTGTGGCGTTTTCCAGGAGGAAAAGTATTTTAATTCCCAAAGAAAAAACAGACCCTGGAAATCAAAGTGTCTTTTTCGAGCTTCTCGGAATCGGGGTGGCCGGGGGGCTAACACAATCCCAAGTTACGAAGCTCCGTGGAGGCTGAAACCCTCCCGTTCATCCCACACCAAGGGGGAAACAGGGACCCATTCACAGCGGGGCCATCTCCCACGGCCAAGCTAAACGGGGAACCCGGTGGGATGTACACGGCGTCGGTGGAACAGGCTGGGCTTTGTTGGAGGTACAGGCGGCCCAGGCTGGGGGGAGAGGAGGGCTTCAGGGATGTCGGGATGTGCTGGACCTGACTGGGACTGGGCTTTGGATGTGCTGAATTAGCCGTGGCCCAGGGAAGAGCCGGCGGCCCCGTCGTGGTGCTGGGGGCTTCCTGTGGCAGGAAGCTGCTTTCTTTGCGTTTTGGGACTTTGGGGCTCGTACCCGAGCCAAACTTTATTTGCCTGGCAGGGTCAAAAAAGAGACTCTTTTTCCTTGACTCCCTGCCCTGCGGTTGCCGCGACGGGCTCAGCCTGATGGAAAAAGACGCTGGGGTGCGAGGATGAGTTTTGGGCTGCCCTTTGGGGATGGGCAAAGAAAGGCTGCGAGCACTAATCCCGTGCTGGGTTTAACTCGGGTCAGGTGAAATAAGAGCAATGGGTATGCATGGCACAGCCCTCCCCTCCTCCCCCCCCAGAGACAAGCCCCAAGAAGGACAGGACACCTGGATTAGTTATCAGCTGCATCTCCTTGTGTAGAGCCTTGAGGGCATTAATTGGGCTTGATGGCCCTGAGTAGCCTCACCTGAGGCCTCCACACACCTGTGGCTTGGCTCTATTTAAGCCCAGCCTTGGGTTGTTGTCCCTTCCCTAGAAGGGTTTGAGTTTGGTGGGGAGAGCTTCATGGTCCCTCACTCCCATTCCTTGGATGCCTCCAACAGCCTGACTATTTGGAAGACCTTCCTGGGTCCTTGGCAGCCACCTGATGGAGGAGCAGCTTTTTGGTAGGGAGAGGCTGGGGGGGAAGTCATCATGGAGGTGGGTGGAGGGGCAGGAGGATGGGTTTCATCCAGCAAATGCCTGCTTTTGAATGGTGAGCTGTGCCAGTGGTGTGGTGGAGCAGGTAGGTTGATCTCTTCATTTGGGTTTTCCTCTTCCCATTCCTAGCTGTGGCTGTACAGGCAAACCTCTGGGGTGAGGATATGAGGTCCAGGCTTGAATCAGAATACCTCTGTTTCTTCTGGTCATGCTCAGTGAGGATGTAGTGCAGGGAGGGGGGGAAAAAATGCCGTTTTTTCCATTCCCTCCCCAACTCTTGAGTCTCTCCTGTCTGCTCGCTCAAGGGTCTGACTCCCCCTTGTACTGAGGAACATGTGTAGGTCGTGTGTTTGCATCCCTAAATGGATGAAGGTTGCTGTGGAGCCTTCTGTGGGCTGAAGGGCTAGGCAGGGCAGCCCTTCTCTATTTTGACCCAGTGTGATGCTGCATTTTCATCATGATCACTGGAGATGGGAAAGCTCTCCTCAGAGTGGGTAGGGACCCCAGGTGCTTCCCTGAGAGGTGGTTTTGCCAAGGTGCTGCTCAGCTAGTGGCCTTCAAGTTTCCTTCTGTTACCTGCCATCTCTATAAATATCTAGGAGAGGTTTTCAGTAGCTCATCCCTCTGCCCGTGGTGTGTTCCTGCAGGTCTTGCCTGATGGGTGAGGAGCTGTGCTTTGGAGGCAGGACATAGGGGTAAGCTAAGGTAACACCATGCCTGCTGGGTCAACACGATAATCCTTAAGTTGCCAAATTACTGTGGGTTATGATATCCTCGTTAATGCAGGAGATTTACAGTGCATCAGTTCCCATAACTGCCTTTCCAGAGTCTTCCCCATCTGACTCTCCTCAGAGCCAGGCAGTGCGTATATGGGAATGGATTTGCTTGGGAAAAACGTTTTGTTGTATTGAGAGCCCCTGGGGGTATTTTTAATTTTATTTTATTTTTATTTTAGGACGTGATATTTTTCTATATTCTGTTTTTGGTTTTTTGGAAATTTGGCATCGGCCAAGGAACATTGCCTGGCTGGGCTTAGCAAGGCTGAGTGTGCCTCTCCTGGCACGGGACCGCTTTCTACAGCGTGGACAATGCTGGACAAATCTGTTGAGCAGAAGGTGCCGGAGGAGGCATTAACCTCTAAAACACACACAGTGCACATGCAAAATATTCCTCCCTCATGCAGAGCTTGGGATGTGGATAAATGACAAAAGCAGAGCAGGATCTGGGGGATCCACAAAGATCACACAGCAGAACTCTGTGGGGTGTTGTGGCCTGCCTGCAGCAATGGTCCAGCCAACACAGGCAGCGCTGGGGAGCTGCTGGTGGCCATCGAGGAAATGCTGGGAGTTTTTAGAAATCATTATACTGGCCAATGCATCTCTGATTTCCCAATGGTTGTCCCTGCCTGGGTACCATTGGTCTCATATTTTCCCCTACGGCTTACAGAATCATAGAATCATATGGGGTTGGAAGGGACCTCTGGAGACCATCTAGTTCAACCCCCCTGCTGGAGTGGGTCCACCCAGAGCAGGTTGCACAGGAACTTGTTGAGACAGGTTTGGAACGTCTCCAGAGAAGGAGACTCCATCACCTCTCTGGGCAGCCTCTGCCAGGGCTCTGCCACCCTCACAGGAAAGAAGTTCCTCCTCATGTTTAGGTGGAACT